>OVBA01003142.1:0-29707 GCA_900406435.1 Lepidium aucheri | reverse complement strand
ACTTATTTCTGCTTTATTGCTACTCGCAAAACGCAAGTCCATCTCAGCAAATAACTGTTTGAGATCTGTGATCTCCTCAGCACCTCTAAAGGTTTCTGAAATGGTGTCCAAAATGATCATTAAACCAATGCGATTAGAACATTCCCATTTCTCATAAACAGCCTTATAATCAGGAAGGCTGTCNTTCTCATAAACAGCCTTATAATCAGGAAGGCTGTCATTCGTAGGAGGAGTAGGTTGTTCCATCCTTAACGCAAGGTCAAGATCCATACACCCAAGCACAATTTTAACTTTATTTTTCCATTCCTTATAGTTGGAACCGTTAAGTGTTGGAATTGTACCTAAGTTTGCAGATACTGCAGTAAAAGAGAACAATCTTTATTAGTAACTCACTACTAAACCGAAATAAAACAATAATAAAATGAGCAATTGTACAACCCATCTCAAGATACCAAGTGCAACATTAACATCAAGTCTTTGGACAGTAATATTAACTGCTAACGATACTCTTGTTGTAATAATCGAACATTGACAATAATGCAGGATAAACAATAACCTATCTTTGGATCGATTGATTGTTCACATGGTTATTCCAAATAATTGTCACATATTTATTATCACAGGTATGTATATAATTCGGTCAAATATAAACCTACCTTTGGGTCGATTTAATATTCACATGAGTATATATACATATAACATTTAATATTATTCTTGAAAAAATATCCACAAGAGAGGTTACTTTGGCAATATCAAGCATCAATTAATCCAATTCAAATATTAAACTTGCACAATCAAAATTATTATTGATTTTAAAATTTTTATTATTCTTGCGACATATATTAACAAGTCTGGGGATTTCATATGCAAGAATAAAGTCCGTGGCAGAATGGTTAAAAACAAACTTAAATTTGAGCACAACCCAGGTTCGAATTCCGGTGTTGTACTTTTATTACTTAAATTTTAATTAGCTTTATATTGTTCATAAAATGGCCCCACGAAAATGGACTTAAAAGAAACCCAACAATTAAAAAAGAGGCCCAACAATAAACCACTAATTGAAATTCAATATTTCTCCAACAAGAATCCTAATTTTCTTTTAATTTTTTTTTAATTTCCAGCCGTCATAGCCAAAACAGAACCAAAAATTTCTCAATTTTTGAAATAATAAACTGAGTTTCGAATATACAATTGAGCATGAATCTTAGTTCCGAATATAATCTGGAAATTGCTTTTAAATTTCTAAAAAAAAATTGAAAACTTAACTTTATAAGCAACAATATTAGATCCGAAAAATTCATAAGCTTTAACTTAAGATCCAAGATCTAAACACGTTTTTATTTAGAATAAACAAAATAAAACCACAGATTCCAGAATTCTTTAATCTAGATTAAACTTTAGAATTAACCAAATAAATAAATCCGAATTTATATAATAAAATAATCTGATTATCAAACAGAAACTGAACATGGTGCTCTGATACCAATTGTTATATCCATACCTTATGATTTTTTAATCAAATACATGTCAATCTTTGAATGATAAGAACATAAGCGGAAGCGTACCTTTTAGATCCATGGTTTATGATTTGGATTTTGGTAATGGCTCTTCCACAGCAAACCCAGAATAGCTTGATGTTTCTGGTGATGGGATGCAGAGAACGCTATCTGTATTTTCTGATTAGGATTGCTGTGGGGACCAAGACCTTCTATTTATATAGAATTAATTTCTAATTCGGCCCTTCATCAAATTAGAAATTATTAATATCGCCACATAATTTTGACTTTTTTAAATAATGACCCTAACACATTAATTATTTATTTGTGAACCCAAAATAATTCTTACAATGTTTTTTGTAGGATAAAAATTTAAGTTGCAATGAATGTGTCATTTCATGTCACACCATATAAAGTTTCTCTAAAATCCAACTTAAGACATCTAAAATACAGTTTTTAGGATGAATGAAAGTTATGTTGACAAAAAAAAAAAAAAAAATACAGTTTTTAGGACACACTAATATCTTTTTCTATGAACGCTTTTGTTTTTATTTGGTCTGAATTCTGTGAGCGTTGTTGAAAAGTTATTCGTTTGTTTCTTAGAAATTACAATGTCTCCATCGCATTACGTTTCTCCAAGTTGCAATATGGAATATTCTATTCTATCAAAAACTGAACAATTTTATTATGGACTCCTGAGTTTTAAAATAGGCCAGCATCTTTAAGCCCCATTGTAATAAACTAAGGGCCCAAATAGGCCCATTTTTGTCGACCCCGTTCGTGTCTCCCAAGTCTGAACCCTGGGTTTTTGCCCAAATCGCCTCCTCCTGAGAATTCTTGTTCGTCCCGTGAACAAGTCTCACTCGAATGGCGTGGCTCAACACCATCTTCAATTTTTCTTCGACATTGACCAATGGCGGCTCTTCTGTATTTCCCTAAAATCTCTTCAGAGCTGACTTCCTCACATTTCCCATCTCTCTCACTCATGGATTTGAGGAGACTCTCTCACGCAAGCTATTTATCCATGCGCCGCTTAAAATCCATAGCAGACACTCGAAAAAGCTTCTATACAACCCGATACCTGCAACAGTATGTTCATAGGCCATACAAATCGGAAGAGTCTTCCTCTGATCGGCATTTGCACGAACGGTTAACTTCAGTTTTGTCTAAGAGATCTCTGGATCACGAGCAATGTAGACAATTGATAACTATTTTATCGCCACATGAATTCGATAGGTTGTTTCTTGAGTTTCGATCTAAAGTTGATCCCGAGACGGCTTTGGAATTTTTTCGATTAGCGTCTGATTCATTTAGTTTCTCCTTCAGCCTCCGTTCTTATTGTTTATTGATAGGTTTATTGCTTGATGCGAATCTGTTATCGCCAGCTAGGTTACTTCTAATTCGTTTAATCAATGGGAACGTGGCGATTTTGCCTTGTGGTTATGGTGATTCGAGAGACAGTCGAGTTGCGCTTGCAGATGCAATGGCGAATTTAAGTTCGTCTTTTGATCCGAAAATCAGAAGGAAAACTACAGAATTGTTGCTTGAAGTTTATTGCACACAGTTCAATCGTGCTGGTTGTTATGTAGCTTTTGATGTATTTCCTCTTCTTGCAAATAAGGGTATGTTTCCTTCTAAGAAGACCTGCAATATTTTGCTGACTTCTCTAGTGAGAGCCAATGAATTTCAGAAGTGTTTTGAAACTTTTGAAGTTGTTTGCAAAGGGGTTTCTCCTGATGTTTACTTGTTCACTACAGCAATTAATGCATTTTGCAAGGGAGGGAAAGTCGAAGAGGCCATTGAGTTGTTCTTAAGAATGGAAGAAGCGGGTGTTAAACCAAATGTTGCTACTTACAACACTGTCATTGATGGGCTGGCGATGAGCGGAAGGAATGATGAGGCATTCATGTTTAAAGAAAAAATGGTAGCACGAGGTGTGGAACCAACTCTTGTCACTTATAGTATTCTTTTTAAGGGTTTGACCAAGGCAAAGAGGTTTGGTGATGCTTATTCTGTTTTGAAGGAAATGACAGAGAAAGGGTTTCCTCCTAATGTTATTGTATATAATAGTTGGATTGATAGTTTAATTGAGGCTGGAAGTTTGAACGAAGCTATTGAGATAAAGGACCTCATGGTTTCAACGGGGTTCTCATTAACATCGTCGACATATAATACTCTCATAAAGGGATACTGCAAGAACGGTCAAGCAGATATTGCCGAGCGTCTCCTAAAGAAAATGTTGTCAATGGGTTCGAAGATAAATCAGGGCTCCTTTACATCTGTAATTTGCTTGTTGTGCAGTTATCATATGTTTGACTCAGCACTTTGTTTTGTGGGAGAGATGCTACTGCGTAAAATGAGTCCTGGTGGTGGCTTACTTACTATGTTGATTTCTGGTCTCAGTAAGCATGGGAAACACACAGAAGCAGTAGAACTTTGGTTTAAATTTCTAAATAAAGGTTTTGTAGTAGACCCGAAGACTTCAAATGCTTTGCTTCATGGCCTCTGTGAAGCAGGGAGGCTGGAAGAAGCGTTTAGGATTCAAAAGGAGATAATAAGGCGTGACTTTGTCATGGATACAATTTCCTATAACACGTTAATTTCTGGATGTTGCAGAAAGGAGAAAATGAAGGAAGCTTTCATGCTTATGGGTGAAATGGTTAGGAGAGGACTTAAGCCTGACAATTATACAAATAGCATATTGATTTGCGGGCTGTTTAATATAAATAAAGTTGAAGAGGCCATACAGTTTTGGGGTGATTGTAAACGGAATGGCATGCTTCCAGATGTTTGTACATATTCAGTAATGATAGATGGATGTTGTAAAGCTGAAAGAACAGAAGAGGGTCAGAAATTGTTTGATGAGATGATAAGCAATAACGTGAAGCCAAATACTGTTGTATACAATCATCTAATCAGAGCATACTCTAGAAGTGGAAGGCTATTGATGGCCGCTGAACTTCATGAAGATATGAGACACAAAGGAGTTTCACCTAATTCTGCTACATATACTTCACTAATAAAGGGGATGTCAATCATTAGCCGTGTTGAAGAGGCAAAACTACTCCTCGAGGAGATGAAGGTGGAGGGTTTGGAGCCGAATGTCTTTCATTATACAGCACTTATTGATGGGTATGGTAAATTGGGTCAGATGGTTAAAGCTGAATGTCTTTTGCATGAGATGCAGTCGAAGAACATATACCCAAACAAGATAACCTATACGGTGATGATTGGCGGGTATGCCAGAGATGGAAATGTAACAGAAGCTTCTAGGCTTCTAAGTGAGATGAGGGAAAAGGGAATTGTTCCAGATAGTATCACATACAAAGAATTCTTATATGGATATCTTAAGCAGGGAGGTGTTTTGCAAGCTTTTAATGGCTCTGATGAAGAAAATTATGCAGCAATCATTGAAGGATGGAACAAACTCATACAGTAGCTGAAGGATAAGTTGAAGAAAAGGTTTCTATCCTGGTTCTTAATTTTCCTAGTAGTTGCTCTGGTTGCTTGAGTTTATTGATGGAAATTGTTCTGATTTGTATAGCTGTGCATCCTGATTGCTTATACATGGAGTTGGAAAACTGAGATCAAGTGGTGTTCTCAGTTTTGATGGTCCTATTCAAGCCCGGAATTTGTATCTCCTCCTTAGAGGAAAACATTAGCATGGAGTCAGATTGATAAATGCATATGTTCCGCAGCTAACAAGTAGGTTAGTTTGTTCTACTGTACTTGATTCTCCAGCGGCATCCATTTAATTGCTTCTTTATTCAATTTTAGAGAGAAAAGTTGTTTCTTGTGGCATCATAAGCTATATGGGTCTATGATTTTGAAGTCCACATTACTGATGCTCCTCAGGTCTGAGAAATTGAGTGCAACAAAATAAAGCCAAATGATTGATTCTGGATCAGAGCAGGCACTTCCTCATACAACAGTTCTCTAAAGCTTGTACAGCTACAATAATCTGTGAACAGCTTTAAGTGCC
This sequence comes from Lepidium aucheri, assembly GCA_900406435.1. Classification (NCBI taxonomy): domain Eukaryota; kingdom Viridiplantae; phylum Streptophyta; class Magnoliopsida; order Brassicales; family Brassicaceae; genus Lepidium; species Lepidium aucheri. Next base: position 24,229 of record OVBA01003142.1, on the reverse strand, counting down.
TTCAGGATGTTGCAGCTTTCAAGTCTATGCTGGGACGAGTAGGATTCGTTGATCGGTTAGTTTCATTTTAAGAAATATCTTGGTTGATACTGTTTGCTAAATCTCAAACACTTACCTTATATTGTACCCTTTATAGCAGATCCAGTGATAGATTCACGCATCATGGACAGTCAATGAAAAGCTTATGATGGAAGTCATGCGACTGGACCAATTGGCTCCTCTATGTACAGGTCACTGAAATGTAAATTCTTATTCTTTAACTTCACTTCAAAATTCGTCTTCATTTGAATGTCTGTTTGACTAAAACCATTGATATCTCTCTCTTTCTCTTTCTCTATTTTGTGCTTATTCCAGTTTTTTCAGCGGAGTAGTTTAGAACTAGTTCTTTCCTGACACGTCGGTGGGGAAAATATTCTCAGACGTGCAAAAATTTTGCCGACGGAGTTTAATCGATTGATACGAAAGGTAACATTTTATAATGGTATCACAAGTAACTGAAGAAACGTTCACCGTATAGTAAACACTTTCGGTGGTGAATATATACTGTTTGTTTTTCTTGTATACAATTCTTTTCTTTTGTTAATTTTCTCTTAGAGAGAGATGAAAAATATTGTTTTAGATCTGTACATGAAAAGAATGGAGTAGAAATAAACGCAGCAATTTCTTCCATTCTACTTCCACTGTTGACGTCTTTTGTTTTTATTATTAAACACTATTAATTAACCATACCCTAAACTGAGATGTCGTTTTCAGACACGTTAAAAAGTCGATGTGAAACCCTGACAGATCTCCACTCTTTTTAACCTTTTACGGGTCTGAAGGGATCAATATTTGAGGTATTCAATCTGGTGCAGATACTGAATATCGAAGAACGTAATAGTTTGGAGTTTTGGTCCTCTTGGATACATTAAGTAAAACCAAAAACCAAAACACTTAGGGACATAGATTGCTTTGTCCATTACACTGAAATTTTGCTACATACTTAAAAGTTGAGCATCTAACGATTTAAGTATGTTAGGCCGAATGTTGCATATTAAAATGTATATATAGGACAACATATGTCTTAGTTGAATACTTGTGACCTAACTAGCTCCATGGGAAAATATATTGATCAGAGTGAGATTTGGTAAGATGATAGTGGATTACCCGAAAAGTGGGAAATCTTGGAAACATTAAATACATAAAGATGAACAAAAAAGAGAAGAAAAGTATAATAAGAATATGTACCAAATAGTTGGCACGTGGGTATGGACCATTCTTTCCTCAAACACACCATTTCATTCTTCTCCGCTTCTTCAATTATAATTTTGACAAAATAATGTGTGGTTCATGATTATTCTTGTAAATTCCAAAATTTAAACATACAGATATATATTTGTGAATTGAAGAGTTGTAAGTAAAACTCAGTTGTTACTGATTGTACATTTCAGTTTTATCCATGGCAAATTCAGATCAACCACCAATATAGACCACACGATTCTATGTAATATATGTATCTATATGTCTGTATGTGTGTGTTTTATTATCATTTACGTAGAAAACGTATTCCCTATAATACGTACGGACTTGCAAATTAGACTTTTAATTTCAAATTAGTGTGTATAGGTTTTATATCCACTAAATGTTTCCGAAAATAGTAATTATGTTTTACTAAATTAAAAAATCTGACCAGTTTACTGTCCTAAATTAATATAATGATATATTCTAGATTTTGTTCTAATTTTTCTAACCAGAAGTTTTTAAAACCAATCTAAGATTCGACAGACTGTAGTTAATGTTTACATTTCAAATGGTGATTATGTAATTGTTTACTATTTATTCAAATATCACGATCAGGAGAAAACGATCTATGATTAAAGTCAATTCTTATTTAGCTTTTGCCTTTAAATTGTTAGGCAATATACAACGAAAGACTGCGAAAGCAAGGCTTATAATCATAACCAATTTAGAAAATATTGGCCGGTTAGACATATTAATCGCTTTTAGCTTTGACCCTTTAAGATGTAACCATCAAAAAACCATAACTTTTAGTTTAGTATTTGCAAAACTTACACTTTTACTATCCTTTTGACACAAATACATATCATATATATGCAATGTGTATGTATAGATTTGTGCATATAAATATGTTAAGTAGTGAGCGAAAGAGGGCAATACACAATCCAATAACTCCTCCATTCACAATATAGCAATCACTCTCATAATCTTATGGCTACTAAATTCATTGTCCTCACTCAAATCGACCGTCCTAAAACCATATTTTCAACCACAAAATCTCGTCGATGCAAACCAAACAAACCCAAACCATCCAAATCTAGAAGTGAAAACATGTTGAACAACATGTTTTCTGGCAAAACACTAACAGAAAACTATCATTATGACATAAATTCGCAACCTCTTACTAATTGTCCACTACTCTCTATTGCAGATCCGTCAGTGAAAGAAGAGCAACAAGAACTCAGGACGGTCTCGAACTCGAACTGCAAAGACGGTAAGTCGATAAGTACGATGAACTGCAGAGATTTGAGGCGTGAAGTTGCTCGATTAAGCTTGTTGTGGTACATGAAATGTTCCATAAACTTTATATTAAGGAAGGCTAGAGCTTTTTACAATGAGTATTGTTGTGATAATTATGTTGACAGTGGCAATAACACTATGATTGTATGCGTAGATCCATATTTTTCTATTCCGGTTATAAATTAATATCTCCAAATCTAAGTAGCTATAAGTTGTGTTTAATTAGTTATAATTTGTTAAATGTTCCATTAGTTTTGTGTAATTGTAATGTGTTGTACGTCCACATATGTATAATTAACAAGACGTCCTTTTTCTGTAGTTAATGTTATATTTATATCAATTATGTCTGGTGTTGTGTTCCTACATACGTACTACCAACAGAAGTACACTTTAAATCTTCCAAGTTATTGTTTACCGAGTTATTCTCAATTTATCATGGTTTACCGAGTTATTCTCAATCTCTTGTTTAGTATGATCCAATTAATGATTCTTGTACCAAATGTTTGACTATTATCCATACACAAAGTAGATTAAAAGATGTTTTAAGAAATGGAATTTAGGGCATGTATCGGATATGCTGATCCAATTATCGAAAACAAAATTATCATGCTTTTTATCATTAAGATATTTTCTAAAAAAAATCTTTGAACAAATATGACTTATTAATTATTCCTTAAAAGAAAACCAATTTTCAAACTTACAGGCTACTAAATGTAGAATTTGACAACAATAAAATCTAACAAAACAATTATGATGGAAAAATACATATTTTATGATCAGATTTACAACATTTTCCCATAAGATATCGCAGAAATACATTTCATAAACTAATATTGATCACACTCATAAATTTATCGACAAGTACATAGAATTCTGAAATTCTACATAGCCTTATATTTCCTAAATATTCACTACAAAAAAACACATGAGCTACGACGGAAAAAACGTAACAAATCCATCGCAAATAGAAATTTGAGATAGATTTACGACGTCAACAAAAACGTCTCAAAGCGTTACTGCAAAGGAAAAACATTGTAAGGTCGTCGCAAGTCTTGCGACGACCCATAATCCTCGCAAATCCATCGATGAAGGTGACATCGTAAACTCCTAACAAGTCTTGCGACGCGTTTGCGATGTTCAGCTCTGCGATGGAACTGCGACATCAGCTATGCAACGGATTTATGACATCAGTCACTACGACGGGTTTGCGAAGTCAGCTATGCGACGGATTTGCGATTTCAGCAATGCGACGAATTTGAGACATCTCTGCATGCGATTGATTTGCGATGATTTTGCGACGTTTACCTCTACGACGGATTTGCGATGTATACACACATTGCGACGTATTTGCGATGTCTACACAATTGCGACGTATTTTAAAACATGTTTTTAAAACTGATTTTAAAATTACAAAACCATTTTTTAAAATTTTTTAAATTACAGAAGCATTTTTAAAAATTGATTTTAAAATTACAAAAATGTTTTTAATAAAATTTTAAAATTACAAAAACGTTTTAAAATTACAAAAATATTTTTTAAATTGTTTTGAAATGTCCAAAACATTTTAAAATATCAAAAAAAATCGAAAATTTAAAATCTCCAGTATAAAACTAAACATTCAACAAATTCAAGAATACATTCGGTAAGCAAAAGATTTCTAGAATATGTCCGGGATTGATTATATTGATTACATAAATTGAGAGACTTATATTGTCCTAGTATTATGTGATCACATTCAGATAATATACGGCGTTCTATAGGGCTATTGTTGTGCCAAAGTACTTAGCAAAAAATCTCCGTTTCTGGGTTTGCGAGGCTTTTGCGACGCCAGACCCAAAATCATCACAAAGATGTTGCAAGTTTGCGAGGCTTTTGCGATGCCACCCCAAAAACATCACAAAGGTGTCGCAAATTTTCGAGGCTTTTGTGACATTTATTAGCATGGTGTCACAAGACCGTCGTAGAAAATCACGGAAAAAATAATAACAAAGACACCTAGATCCAAAATATCTAGAGTGAGGAGCGTATGTAAACTCTGCGACGCATCAAAGCTTACGTTTGAATCACCAAAATTCATTGTCTGACCCACTGGGAAAACAACACTAATCGAGGTTATTAATAGTATAGTTGGTTCGGTGGGTCAGAGAATGAATTACGGTGATCCGAACATAAATTTCGAGGTGTCGCAGAGCTTACGGACACATGTCACCCTAGATTTTTTTGGAACGAAATGTCTTTGTTATTTTTTTTGTGAGAATATACAATGACAAGGGGGCTTGTTTATAGGGAAAGAAGGTAAATTTGCTATGACAAACAGCCCTTGCAAAATTGTCATAGAAATTGCAACGATCTTGCGATAACAGCATAACATTATGTCGCACAGTCTTCGCAAACTTGCAACATTTTGCGACATAGGCTTGCTTGGCGTCTCAAAGGCATCGCAAGATTTAGAAATATTTAAAAACTTCATTAAATAAATACTAAAAATGTTTAGCAACAATAGAAAATAAATACAAAATAACTAAAAATCACTTGATTCTTCTTCTTCTTCTTTGTCAGTGTCTTCTTCTTTGTCAGACTTTTCAAATTCTTCAGATTTTGAATTTTTCTTCCCTAGTATCATTAGGAACAATGTCTTCTAATTCATGTTGTGCATGTATGATATCGTCTATCGATTCGACAGGTATAACAACTTTGGATGATATATCTTGTTGCATAGCCACATCATCGGCCTCTCCCACTATACGACCTCTTGAATTGACTTTTATAACAGAAAGCCATGTCTGAAGTCTTTGCTTTATACGAGGATAAGGAATGAAACACACATATTCTGCTTGACATGCTAGATTAAATGGGTCAAACTTGGAATATGTTTGGCTTGTATTTACATTTTTCATCCCTAAGTGATTAGTACGTACTCCTCGGCCAATCGTTGTATTGTACCATTGGCATTGAAATAAAATGCATCTCAATCCGAGAATTTCAGGATATGTGAATTCTATAAGTTTGTTCAAAATGCCATAGAAGTCGGTTTCACCAGGCACGTGGATTCCAAAATTTGCGGTTGCTTTATTGGAACTATGATCGTACATATGAAAAGTATATCCACGAGTGAAATACATTGGAGCCATTACGATACTTGCAATTGGGTCATCGACAATCTCATGCAACCATAATGGCAAAGGTTTACATCTATTCTTGACAAATAAATGTATACATAGTTAATATATTGATCATGAAAATATACACAATTAGTATTTAATCTTACGTACATAATATTTTAATCATCTTGCAAAATTACGTTATTTGTAATGATCATATTCTGTTTTTGGCAAATTAAGGAATGATTTGCATATTTGTCTACCAAATTCACTACAAATTAAGTAATAAAAAGTAAAGTAATGAATTAACAAAGCATAATTGAATATCTATATATATATATATATATGTGATATACCTCTCAAATGGCACAACATCTTCACAGTTTCGCAATATATAATTATGAGATGCATGACAATATGTGTGGTTCTCCCAGTACTCTTCCTTTAATTTTCCACCAAATCTTTTGACCTGACTAAAGATATCCGGAACTGGAATGGCATATGATGGTGCAACCCCGCCATCGTCATATCATCCTACTTGGGTTCTTTTTGTTTTGACGGTTGGACTAAAGTAATATGATGTGAAATGAGAAATTTTCTCTATCTGACTTCCCGCAACTGTCAGTGTTCGTGTACATAGATCCCAAAAAAATGCTCTAATCCCTACAAAGTTGATATTTACTATATAACTAAAAACCAATTTTTAAATAGCAGAATTTAAAAACATAATCTATATAATACTTTACTGGCAATTGATTCGTGGACAGTGTCGATAAAAGCTGAAGTAAAGCAAAAGGAAGCAGTCGCTGCATGAATACATGGCAGTCATGACTCTTCATACCAGATATTTTTTCCCTTGCTCTATACATCTTGAGAACTGGAACACGTAACCATCGGAAAACTTTACATCTGAAGAATCCAATTCAACAATGTCTGTTTTGCTTCTCCGGACAACCAAAATATTAGAATCGGTTGTTTGCCATCTCCTGTAATATGCAATTCAGGCCTTGTACATATTTCGGCTAAGTCCAACCTTGCCTTGAAATTGTCTTTACTCTTTCCCTAGACATTTAAAATCGTGTTCATATTGTTATCAAAACAAATTTAATGATGTGCATCAGATCCAGATTGTGTCGTAGTAACAGATCTTTTCAATATGGCAGTTCCCAAAAGATACTCTTTTTATGCCAATTGTTAGAATCACCATATCCGTCAGGCATGTTTCCTGGAGTGTGCCAATTGCCCCCACGATTACAAGTTTCTTGTGCTCCATAATGATCAATCTGCTCCAACACATCACTACTTGACATGTGTGACGGGGGAGGAATATGCACAACATTTTTCTTCTTAAACAACTTCTTGTTCCTTTGGTATGGATGATGCATAGATAGAAATTGACGATGACAGTTAAACCAACACGATTTCTTACCATGCTTTAGCTGAAATGCATCAGACCATCCCATACAATATGGACAAGATAACCTTCCATGTGTCGTCCATCCAGATAACATTCCATACGCTGGGAAGTCACTGATTGTCCACAATAAAACTGCATGCATCTTTAAATTATGTTGCTGCGAGTAATCAAATGTGTAAACTCCTCCATACCATAACTGTTTCAGCTCATGAATAAGAGGTTGTAGGAAAACATCGAGAGAACGCCTAGGATGACTAGGACCTGGAACTAGAATAGTCATAAACAAAAACTAGATTTGCATGCACAAATCCGGTGGAAGATTGTATGGCGTCAATATTACAGGCCATAGAGAATATTGTCTCCCAGACAAACCAAATGGGCTAAATCCATCAGTGCATAAACCTAGATAAACATTCCTAGACTCTTTAGAAAAGTCAGAATGCACCGTTTGAAAATGTTTCCAAGCCTTTGCATCTGACAGATGTGTCATCTCGCCATCGTTTACTATATGTTCTGCGTGTCATCTCATTGTTGCTGATGTCCTTTCTGATTGATATAATCATTTCAATCTATCAGTAATTGGAAAGTACCACATACGTTTGTATGGGACACGCGTCCTTCCACGTGTTGCTCGGTATCTCAGCTTCCCACAGAATCAACATTCCTGTAACTTATCATCCTCTTTCCAAAAAATCATGCAATTGTCAATGAAAACATCAATCATTTCTGATGGTAATCCAAGACCTGCGACTAACTTCTGCATTTGATAATAATTCTCGGCAAAATTATTATCTTCTGACAAATACTCTGTCAGACATCAACCTAGATGCTAATGACAATTTATGTTTCCTTCACTTTTAAAAGACATCAACCTAGATGCTAATGACAATTAGGTAAACCTTCTCTACATCCCTCGTAGATAGGTTCATTTGCAGCATCTAGCATATCATAAAACTATTTTACTTCGGGGTTGGGTTTTTTAATTCTATTTTCAGTGACACCAGGGATATTACCATGATATGCATCTGTAACCATATCATGATATCTATTTCTTTGTTGATGATCATAGTTTTTGAACATATTTCCGCCATAATTATAGTTAGTATTATTATGCCCACCAGCACCCATACTACTACTTCCAACACCCAAATTATACTCCTCCCCATGTGAAAACTACACATAATAATTAGGAATAAATCATCTATTATATAGATGTCTTTTCACCATATCTATATTCAAATATTTCCTGTTCCCATACTTTAAACATGGACAAAAGATGTTACCGTCATTTGGAGTAAATGGGTTATTAGCTGCTTGATTTATGAATGCTCGCAACCCATCTCGAAATTCCTTCGTCACTTTTCCAATCTCCATATTCTTCGATTACACATCCATCGTTGTAATGCAACCACTTCAGCTTCTGACGTCATTTATTTTATTTCTAAAAGTTTTTTTCCAAAAGTTTTTTTATTAATTGGCAAAAAAAATATCTCACTACTTTCTCTCTCTTAGTGTTTGAGATTTGGTGTGAAGATACAATCTCATGGAATCTATTTATAGGGAAAAAAGGAAAGTTTGCTACAGATTTGCGATGTACTGTAGATAGTATCGCACGGCCATCGCAAATGCCTCGCAGAAACTGCAACGGAAAACATATGTCGCAATATTGTCGCAAATATGCTATGGGTTTGCGACATCAAATATTTCGTCGCAAATCCGTAGCGAGGTACTCGCAAAACTTGCGACGCCGTATTTTTGTCGCAAACTTGCGACGTCTTTTCATATGTCGCAAATATATCGCAAATCCGTCACATATCTTACAACAGAAATTTGGCCTCGCAAATTTTCGTCGCAAAACACCTATTTTCTTGTAGTGATTTTTCACTAAATTGAGCTTAAAATTAAATCTTTAATAATAGGGAAGATAAAAAGTGCTGAGTTTTTAAATCAAGATTATACTCTAATTTTAAATATAAATATTTATAGTTAGGCTAAAGATTATATTCTAGTAAAAGACTTGTAAAGACCAGCATTTGAATATGGTAAGTTGTTGTCCAAGATAGTTTCATAGATTAAGTTTCGTTTGCGGTAACGTGATTGGTGACTTCATGTACTAAATGTTTTAGGAGATAAAATGGAGAAATGTCAGTATTTTTCACTTCCAAAATTGATGGTCTCTGTAGAAGAATGGAGAACCTACTAGCGGATTGTGTTGGGTCCTTCAACTTCAATATGGAAAATGTAGCTTTTTGAACCTTAGCGATACAACTATATTTAGAAAGTTTTGATATGTGATATATGTTTACTTATTTAGGTTAATTGCGGGACTAATCCTAATTCTAATCATGTCATCTCACTTTCAATTGCTTTATAATTTGTCCTAGTCTTGTCTTTCAATTACTTTTAAATTTATTTTGGTTAATTAAGGCCATATCAACATCCTACATGAATAATATATCATAATCCAACATATTATTACACAAAACCAAAGAAAAAAAAAAGGATAAAATCTAGATGACCATAATCCATAATATTGATATTAGTGTGTACTAATTTCTTAACTGTAGATATTAAAATTTTACACTTGTACTACTAGCATAAAAACACACATAATTGAGAAATTTTTTCTTAAAAGAATGTCATATTCATATCTTCCTATAATTGAGGGGCTCGGGAGAGAGACAAGCTTGTACTGTTCTATAACAGAGTGTGAATTAATTTATGTCGTACGTATGAACAATATAACAACTGTTCATGCAGAATCACATGCCACATATTTAACGTTGTAGTTAAACCTATTAAATTTTCATGACAAGGACCATACAGTGACTTATATACAAATGGTCCTCTACACCATAAATGTCACTGCATCGTTATATATAGTAACTTATGTTGACTCTTACCTCTCCCTTCAAATACGATTTACATGTTTTTGTTCGTTTTTTCTACACCTATATAATTACATATATGGCTTTTGATGTTGATAAACTGATCGTTTTTTGACAAGAAAAAAAAAACGAATTATGATGACTAATAATGACCTCAACGATTGTATGATCAACGACCTTTAGAGGTTATCTAGTATCTTATATTGACGTGATATAAATGACTAAACTTATCATTGTATCATTGTATAATTTGTATGTATCTAAGCCCAAATTAGTCTCAATCTGGTTTTATTTAGACCCAATTGTCAATTTGGGCCCATAAGCCCTTATTCAAATTTTCAGGTATATCGGATAACGTTAACACTTTCACAGAATCAGAAAATACTTTTATGAAGGTGTTAATCTCAAATTTAATTTATTATTTCTCTTCTACAAGATTATTAAGCTTAAACATATTTTTATTGTCTTTAATGGAGACGGTGCGGAATATGCATTATTGGAGGTGTTTCTTTCAAATGCACTTCACATTAATTAATCATATAAGTATCTTTAAGATTTTAATTATTATATCGTCAGAGCTGTTTTGTATTGTTGTCATATTTTATCAATGTTGAATAATGCTTTACATATTGAGGAATAGTAATTATTAATACCAAAAATGTATTTATAACTTGTCCTTAAGTCAAACTGTATGATTAGATAAATAAAATCTATATTTGGTACGTAATATAACTCAACTCTAAACAAAGGAACATAATAATTATTTTGAAACTCTCCCTTCTTTGTAAATGTTCCATTTATTAAAACGAATATTTGTAGCTTTTTATAAACTTACTTATATAATGAAATGTTGTCATATTGTACCGTCGTCTCTCACTTTGATTACACCACCGTCTCCGATTTAAAATTAAGTTTTAAATGGGAGAATATTTATTGCTTTTCCACTACCGACAAACAAAACACTAATTTTAACTTTCGTATACACCCGTGTTAGCATCACCCGACCCAAAAAAAGAAAAATCTAGTTAGCATCAAAAGGCAATGTATCTCTAATTTGTCTAGAATCTTAATTTAGCAACACAATAATCTTCCATTATGAGTTTAATCTGTTAGTGAAACAAAGAAAAGAATGAATAAAGCTGACAAAACATGATGGATTGGTCAAAGCCCATGAAACTAATCAATGATAATCAAGCAAATCCAAGTCCAACCCAAATGAATTCTACTTAATGTCTCTACTAGACATGCAATTTTGGATAGTTTGGTTTGGATTGGATCGGATCACAGGTATTTATAGACTTTTCAAATTGTACCGTAAATAACAAAACTATATTATGAATCGGGTCAGTTCGGTTAACAGTTATTTCGAGAGAAAAAAATTCTTCCGAATAAACCTGTTTATTCTTTAAAAAAAATCTTTATTAAAATTGGTCCATTATAATGGATCGTTGGAAAAAAATTGGCCCAATATGGACCAAATAACGTCAGTGGACTACAAATTTTAAAGAAAAATAAAATAAAATGGACCTAACAAAGATAGTCCAGAACTAGGAAAACCTTAGTTCTACTATGTCTTCTGTCGCTTGACGACCCAACATAAACTCCTACGATCAGATCTTCGGCAAACGTCGAGGAAAACTTTGCCTTGAGTTTCCGCAAACCTACTTTTTGATCTCAGAACGTATTTCAGTTCGAAATAAAAGTAGAAGATGAACAAGAAGAAGTCGAAGAAAAAGGAAGAAGAAAATGATGAAGTCAAAGAAGAAGACGTGGTCATAACAGAGAATGTGATAAGAAGAAGAAGATCGAAGGAAAGAGTGGTCAAAATCGCCTTTTTAGAGATGTTAAGAAATGAAGAGTAGTCTTCGAGAGTTAGGGTTACTAATTATCTATTTTGGTTACCGGATAACCAAACGGTTATGGTTTTCAAACGGACCTAAATAACATAACCGAAATGACAATTGTTTCGCTTCCATTTGATCTGAAACTAAAATCAATATCGCACTGATTAGTCCAAATCTCGGTTTGGTTCGGTTTGGACAAATCGTTTGAATATAAATCACAGAGCTAGTCTCTACAATATGTGTTGTACAAACAAACAAACAAAAAGGAAGAAAATCACACAAGTTTTCTTGCTTTGCAAACTTTGCAATGTAACAAGCAAGAATACCAATACCAAGATGAAAAAGCATTGGCAAGTTGTATGTTGTGTCAGTCATTCTCTTTTTGCTATGTCTATATACATTTAAATATAACTATAGTTTAATCAAGTTTTATGAAAGGTTAAAGTTCAAAACCAGTTTTCTCTCTGTTTTTCTCTCTTCTTCATGGAATCAAAACTTTGTTAAAACCCTAACAGGTTAATAATGGTTCAGCCAGTCGAAGCTTACTCGTTTCGGTGAGTATTAAGCTTACAAACCAAAACTACCTTTTTTGGAAACCTCAACTTGAATCACTTCTTTCTAGTCAAAAACTGCTGGGATTTGTCAATGGATGTGTTCCACCTTCTCTAGAAACTGTAACAAGGCTTAATGGATAAGTATTTGCTGAAATACATAACTCTTGCTTTGAAGCTTGTAGTGCACAGATCATCTTGTTCGCTTATGGATATTTGGGGATCTATCAGAGGAAGTTCTTGGCTTTGTGGTTGGTTTGTTTACATCTCGGGAGATATAGCAGTCTCTTGTAGAATAGTTCAACCACAGCTCTGTTGCTCAAGTCTTTGAAATTCAGTGCAACTTTTAGCTTCTCAGCAAGAAAGACAAAAACTTTGCTGAATACTGCCTTGAGCTTCGTTATATTTGTGACCAATTAAGGATATTGGTCAACATATCCTTGAATCTATGCAGTTTTTTAACTTTCAAAATGGTGTGGGGAGAGAATATGATCCCATTTTCACACCCAGACAACACTGTTTGTCTTGTCTGCATGCACCAATGTTTAATGAGGTTGTCTCTGAAATCGATGCCTTTGATACTTGTATTCAGTCTTATGATGATTCCAACTCCATCACTCTTCACATGGCATTTCAAGTTCCACAAGAATTTATAACCAAGAGAATACTTAGTTTAACTACTTAAGTTCTCATGGAAGATCTCGAGGCCATGAAGCACATTCAAACCGCTTTGGCATATCTCATGGACGTGGTGGTAACTACACCTCGCATGGCAAATGATTTTCTCAACAAGTGAACTCCTCTTTTCAGAATTTACAAAATGCATGGTCAAGTCCAGGACCAACATGTTAATTTTGTGAGAGATATAGGTATGTTGTACTCAGGTGTTGGAATAGATATGACAATAATTATCACAAGGAGGTAGCTCTTCAACAAACTCTTGTTGCCTTCCAAACTGCAGACATCAATGGGCATGAATGGTTTCGTGATTTTGGGGCTACATCCTACATCACTAGTAAACCTGAGAATTTGACCAAATCTACGTCATGGTTGTTGATGGTAATCGAGTGCCCATAACTCATGTTTATTCAACAAGTCTCACAATAACTACATGTAGTTTTTTACATGAAATATTGGTCCTTCTATTGAAAAATCTTTACTTCCTGTTTCAAGACATTGTGAGGATTATTCATGTGGTGTCTTTTTTGATGCTCATAAGGTTTACATAATGGATCTGCCAACTCAAAAGGTGTTAACTTAGGGACCAAGACGTGACAGTCTTTATATGCAGGAGAACCAAGCTTTTAAGGCGTTTTACTCATCTAGACAACAAGCTACATATGCCTCCATCTAGCACATGCGGTTGGGGCATGTTAGTCAATCTCTTCTCCAGCACCTTCACAACTCCAAGGAAATTTGCATCAATAAAAGTTTGAATCATTCTATATGTGAGGCATGTCAAATGAGAGATAGTTTTAGTTTACCATTTTTCAGTTTCAGAGTCTAGCTCTCTTGAGCCTTCAAATAAAGTTTATTGTGACTTGTGGTCTCCTTCTCCAGTTGTCTATGTACAAGGGTTCAAACACTATGTGATGTTTATTGATGATTTCTCCCATACAGTCGAGTTTATCCATTAAAATTCAAGTCTAATTTCCTTGGTGTGTTTTGAATGTTTAAAACTTATGTTGACAAGCAATTTGATAAGAAAATTAAAGTTTTTCAAAGCGATGGTGAAGGAGAGTTTGTCAGGAATCAACTCAAATTTCACTTGGCTTAGTGTGGTATAAAGCGTCAAATGTCATGTCCTCACATGCCACAATAAAATGGGTTGAAATAAAACATAGACATATCATTGAGTTTGTATTTTCTATGATGTTTCATGAAAAAAATTATTCTTAAGTATAAGGTTGAAAGGTTTTTTTACTATTAACTATATTAGCAACATACTTTTGTCATTTGCTCTCTATTTTTAAACACCTCATGAGGTTTTATTCAATCACAAGCATGAGTACTCGACACTAAGAGTTTTTGGCAGTGCATGTTATCCATGCCTCAAACCATATAGAGCTCATAAACTCGAACCTAGATCATTACACTATGTGTTCTTAGGATATAATGCTGTATTTAATGGGTATTGGTGCTTGTATCCACCTACCGAAAGAGTGTATATCACTCGTAGTGCCATTTTAGATGAAAATGTGTTCGATTCGATGATAAATACAAGCATCTCACCAGAAAATACACAACTGCTCTTTTATGATCTTGGCTGTCTGTAACAATATCGTTAAAAAATATAGAACGACAAAATATGGTGAGAAATAGGTCGATTAGAGTTGTTTTTATAGTAAGAAAATTAGGGTTATATTGTGTAAAATATTTAAATTTTAAAAATAATTAGTTAGCATATATTTAGCATTAATTCAAAAATATATTTAAAGCAATAATTTTATATATTTATTTCATACGGTTCAATAATTATGGAAAAATTATATTTTGAATTCTAAATTGGTAAGTTTTAATAACATAATAGGTTTAAGATTTTAAAAAATTGTTGATATTCTTAGCAAGTTAAATAAAAATATTCGAATGAAGGTACATAAGGAAAAAAATTAAGTTCCAAAAATTAGGATATTTTATGGTTATTTAAGGATAAATAAGACTTTAAGATTATTTAAAATTAAATTTCGAAAATTAGGATATAATTAGGATATTCTATGATTATTTATGGAAAAAAAGATTTTAAGAATATTTAAAATTAAATCCAGAAATTAAGATATAATAAGGTTATTTAAGGGAAAAAAATTATAATCGATCATAAAGATAGAAATTTGTTAAAGATTTTCTAATAATAATATTAAATAATAAAATTTCGGATGAATTATGTATCAAATATAGGGAAGATTCATGATTAGTGCATGGTAATTATATAAGGTATGATGTATAGGATTACAATTAAGGTTCTTACATCAATAACCTTTCCAAAAAATTCATACTCTATTGTTTAAATAAAATCTCTAATGGCATTATGAGTAAATAAGGTTGAGTCAACGGGTAATTTTTCAAAATGTTTTCTTTTTATTATATAGTAGATGTGTTTATGATATCATTCTGATTGGAAGTAACTCAAGCTTGTTTATATACTTTATTGTTGCACTAAGTTCTTAATTTCTTAAAAATGATCTTGGTTGTCTTCATTATTTCCTTGGCATTCAGATTGAATACACATCTACTAGAATGTTTATGCATCAAGTCAAATATGCTAAAGAGATCCTTACTCAAGCTGGTATGTCTTTTTGAAATCTTTTGCCTACTATGTTGCCTACACAGCTGGATCGAACACCTAATGAATATGATTTGTTCCCAGAACGTTCTTATTTCATAAGCTAGGTTGGTAAGCACATTTCTCGGCCAGATATTCAGTTTGCTATCAGTCTTATTTTTCAACGAATGCATCAACCTATATTGTCTGATTTTGCCTTGTAACAAGTTTTGCGATATCTATGTGGCACCACTTCCATGGGATTACATCTTCACAAATTCGACAATCTTTCAGTATTGACATACAATAGCAGTGATTAGGCCTGCTGCAAAGAAACTCGCCACTCAACCACTAGTTTTTGTGCATTTCTTAGTCCTCATATGGTGTCTTGGTGTGCAAAGAAGCAACAAATAGCTGCTCGTTCATCCACAGAGAATGAATATCGAGCATTATATATATGAAACTGCAGCATAACTTACATGGTTGTCTTCTTTGTTTCGTGATCTTCATATTCCTCAAACTAGTCCTACAGTCTTGCATTGTGACAATCTCTCATATGTTCATCTCAGTACCAATTCTGCACTATAGAAATAATCTAAACATTTTGAGATTGATTAGCTTTACGTCAGGGAGCATGTTGCTTTTAAATACATAGAAACTTAGCATATTTTCGTTGTATTTCAGATCGCTGACATCTTCACCAAACTGCTTCCAAAAGCTGCCTACATTCACTTGCGTCACAAATTTGGTGTTGGATTTCCACTCACCACAAGTTTGGGGGGGGGAGATGTTAGTGAAATAGGAAAGAATAATGAGCAAAGCTTGCAAAACGTGATGGGTCACTCAAAACCCATCAACGATAATAAAGCAAATCTAAGTCAAATCCAACAAAGTCTACTTAATGTCTCTGCAACATGTGTTTTTACAAAAAGACAGAAGAAAAGAAGATAATCACACAAGTTTTCCTCTACTACAAACTCTGCAATGTAACGGCAAGAATACCAATCCCAATATCAAAAAGCGTTGGTCATATGTAATATTTTTTTAGTCTAATTTATTTTTTCTTTGTCAATATATAAACCAAATATAATTATGGTTCACTCAAGTTTTATGCAAGGTTAAAGTTGAAGACTAGTTTTCTCTCTTTTTCTCTCGTCTTCGTAATCGATTTAGTTGAATAAATGCCCACACGGGAAAATAAAAACAATCATACTCGTGTAATCGTTGCAGTATATAATATATGTCCATAATGTACTTTTAGTTAATTATGTAATAATCATGTGATTAGCTCTAATTATTGGCATTGCATAATAACGTTAGTTGATGGCATGTCTTGGAACAACGCACATGGAATGTTCCTATATATTTTCTGATACAATGTTACAAGTTGCAAACATATGTACAAGTAAGGAGAAAATATTGTTTTGTGTCGTCATCATATATATTATTGTTATATACTTATGTAATATAAACAGTGTCCTGATTAATATCAAAAGTTTCACAAATTGTGAAAGTAGTTTTGTTTGTTCTTCCCAATTAAACTACGGTATTATTATATTAGCTAAATCAACAGACTTTTTCTGTTTAGTCATTATAACTTATAGTTATATAGACAAGAGGTGATGAACCATCTAATTATCTGACTGGATTAAAACTGCAATTGGATAATCATCAATTCATGAGCGGTAGATAAATAAAGACAGATCGTTGTTAGGCATGGACCAACCTCCTAGCAAATCTTCTTTTCATATAATAACCCAATCAGTTCACGAAACTTGTTTAATTGTTTCGTTGAAAATTGTTAAAATGAAAATTTAACGATTAAATATTGGTACATAGTTGGCCAGCTAAAGTTTTCTTAAATACGAACATGTTCTTGTTCTTATTGATCATGAATTATAATATGTTTATCTTAATTATGGAATTCCAATTTCTTCCAGCTCAACTTGATTATTTCTATTCTAGGACAAGATTTTGTTAACAAAAAAAAAAGAAATCATAAATATAATTCTCCAGAACATGATCATCATCGTCACGGCAACTTCTCGCAGCCATAACACCCTACTTTATAACTATCGTATGCCATTTCACATTTATCTCAAACTTATAATATATAAAACTCAATTCTAAGTAGCACAAAATCCCCGTGGTGCACTACTTTATTATAAGTTAATAAACTTACGAGTTATTATATTTGCAACAGATAAATCATAATTTGTAGTTGTTATCGTGTCATATCTTATATATTAAAGCGGGGAGATACTCTCATTTTAATCGTGTAATAAATTTTAAATAAAATTGACTTATAGTTTATAACAACCCTTAAAAATAGGATTAAAGTTGGTTTTGTTATAAATTTTATATAAAAATTCAAAATTATTAATAGATCTAAATTAAAAAAAACATTAAATAAGCTAAAAATAGATTCTAACTTTTATTTATCTTTTCTGTTAAAAATATTTTTTTTCAACAATTAAAAATAATATTAAACAATTGAAATTGTATTTGATTATATGTGTAGTATTTATTGTTATTTATTATTGTTTAGATTAACAAATAATTACATTATTGAATAATTTTTAAGTTTGGTTCTTGATTTGATTCCGATTATGGGTTGGATTTAGTTTTCAGGTACATAAATTTAAGATCCATTTAGATATTTTTATCATATTCGGTTTAATTTTGATTCCTCTAATTTGTTTCGATTTCGGTTCAGTTTCTAAAACAATATTTCGAAAATAATATTCTAAAATGTCAACACGTGTCTACAAACTTGAATAAACACGAGTTTAAAAAATATATCGGGTTAACATTCATTTCCGGTTCGAGTTTGGATACGGTTTTCCGGATAAGTAGATTTAGAACCTATTCTACTATTTTGTCGGCTTCAGTTTCTCTAATTCGATATTTAAGATCTTTTTATTTAAGACCTATTCGAGTATGTTTATTTTTTGTATATAGTTAGCTTCAAATATTTTTATATAAAAAATTAAAAATAAAAGGAAGGAATTAAAAGAAAAACTCTAAAAAACTAAAAAAAATTCTTGATTTCTTTTTGGTTCGGGTTCGGGTTTTTTGGTATTTTGGTACATAGATTTAAGACTCATTTAAGGATTTTATCAGGTTTAGTTCTTCTAAATCAGATCAATTTGAATTCAAGTTTCGGACCATTAAAATAATATCTAGAAAAAAATATTCCAAAATATCAAAATAAGTCTAACAACTTAAATAAACAAGGTTTAGAAAAACAATCAGAACAATAAATATTTAATAGTAAAAAACTCAAAAATATGGTTAAAAAACTAAAAAAATGTATATCAAGTTAAATTCAGTTCTTGATTCGATTTTGCTTCGAGTTTGGATTCGGTTTTCTGGGTACATAAATTTAGGATCTTTTTTTTTGATTTTGTCGGATTTATTTCTTCTAATTCGGTATTTTGGTTCTTCTGATTTGCAACTTACTCGAGTATTTTTATTTTCACATATGTTTTGCTTTGATATAGATCGAGTTCGAGTTCAGATATTTTTATATAAAAATTTAAATAAAAATTAATTGAAATACTCTAAAAGCTAAATTTTTTTTGATTTGGTTCGAGTTCGAGTTTCAGGTCGGTTTGTTGGATACATAGATTTATGAACCATTTAAGAATTTTGTCGAGTTTGGTTCTTCTAATTCGGATCTAGTATGGTTTGGCTTTCCAGCCTTCTAAGAAAAATCTCAAAAAAAAAAATTTTTAAATGTTAACACGGGTCTAACAAGTCAATGAACACGATATAAAAAACAATCAAAACAATAAAATCTCGCGTTATAACGCGGATATAACCCTAGTCTTATATACTAAAGTGGGTGACACTTTTATTTTAACCTTGTTATAAATTGCAGGATAAAATTAACGTAAGGTTCATACAATCTTAAATAGACTTAAAGTAAGTTTTGTTACCAATTTTTATACAAAAAATTAAAATTAATAAAAATTTAATAGAAAAATACTCTAAAAACAAAAATTTAGAGTGTTTGGCTTTCGGGCCTTTTAAGAAAAATCTCAAAAAAAAAATTCAAAATATTAACACGGGTCTAACAAGTTAAATAAACACGATATAAGAAACAATCAAAATAATGAAATCTCGCGTTATAACGCGGATATAATCCTAGTCTTATATTTTAAAGTGGATGATACTTTTATTTTGACCGTGTTATAAATTACAGGATAAAATTAACGTAAGATTCATAACAATCTTAAATAGGCTTAAATTAAGTTTTGTTACAGATTTTTATATAAAAAATTAAAATTAATAGAAATTTAATAGAAACACACTCTAAAAACAAAAATTTGATAAAATTATATTGGTTATTGTTTCGATTTCGGTACGAGTTTGGATTCAATTTTCCGGATACATAGATTTAGGACACATTCTGGTAATTTGTCGAGTTTGGTTTATCTAATTCGGTATTTTGGTTATTTTATTTAAAACTTATTCAAATATTTTTTTCATGCAGAGTTTGATTCGGCATAGATCGAGTTTGGAACTGACTGGTTTTATATAAAAATTCAAAATTAAAAAAGATTAATAGAAAAAGACAAAAAAACTAAAATTTGGTTCTTGATTTGGTTCGGATTCAGGTTTGAATTCATTTTTTTGGGTACATAGATTTAGGGTTTATTTGATTATTTTTTCAAGTTCGGTTCCTCTAACTTAGATCAATTTTGGTTAGGGTTTCAGACTTCTAAAAAATATTTCGAAAATAATATTTTAAAATATTAACACGAGGTTAAAAAATCAATCAAAACAATCGAATTCCACATTATAACACGGGTATAATCCTACTACATATTCAAATCCAATACTATGCATATATTTACATATATGTATGCATGCATATATATATATATATAGTTATAAACCACAAAATAAATATAGATCAGAGACATATATTGATGACGAAGTTTTTTTTCTAAGATGTAGCTTGAACCATAATAATTATGACATATAGTATTATTTTCGGAAGAACAAATGGCCTCAAAAGAAAATGTTTTTGAGCCGAACTCATCAATCTGAAAAAGCCTCGATTGAACGAATTACTTTTGTATAATATTGTAGAGGTGTTGCGGCAACTCAGTTTCGGCGATTCCGTTGTGGTATCTCCGATTCGGCAACTCTGTTGCGGCGACTCTGACATGGCGAATCCGACACGCTGATTCTAATCTAGTGGTTCTGTTATGGTGAATCAGTTTTGCCGCTTCCATTTTTGTGGCACTGATTTGGTGATTTCTTTCTAAGATTTTGCTTTGGCGCTTCTTTTACGAAGCTTGTCTGGTGATTATTTCTTTTACGGGGTTTTTTCCGGCGGGCACTTTCGCCTTTCCGGTGAACTTCTTGGATCTTCTTGATTACGGTGGACCATTTTTGATCTGAGGATGACTTTGTCTCCTGTGTCTTCCCCGGCTACTATGAATCCTGCTGTAATTTCAACACCTTTGATTCCCAAGAAAGCTTGGTCTTCTGTTACTAAAGCTGGTAATTCGATTGTCTCATACAATCTCGATCTCGATTTATCCGATGATGCTATTGCTTCAGTCTCTATTCCGGATGACGTTCTTGAAGACTCGTCTCCATTATGGAGCTTGTTTATTCTGGGCCAATTCATTGGTGATGTGCCGCATATTGGTACAATACACGCTAGTGTGAATCGTATTTGGCAGAATTAGAAGAAGAACTTGAAGATTGATGCACATTTTGTTGACTCTAACTCTGTTCTTTTTCGTATTGAAGATGATACAACTCGTGGTCTTTTTTTGCGTCGCAGATTCAGGCATATCGGTGATGCACCTCTTGTGGTCAAGATATGGTCTCCAGAATCTGTTTCTTCTGATCAAAATCTCTCTTCTATTCCCCTTTGGGTTGATTTTGCTGCTGTCTCAAGTGATTTGTTTTCTTATAAGGGTCTGGGTTTTCTGGCTAGTTACATTGGTATCCCAGTTAAACTTCATCCTAATACCAAAAAGTGTCTTCGATTTGATGTTGCTAGGATTCCTATTGATGTTAATTTGCATAAAGATCTGCCTTCTTGTATTCTGGTTCCTGCGCAAAAGGGTGTTGTTTTTAAGGTTCAGATTTCTTACCCTTGGTTGGCTAAGAAATGTACTACCTATAGTAAATGGGGGTTTTCTTCTTCTTATAAGGAATCTCTGGCCTCTTTTTGCCAGCGTTGTCTAAGGAATTGCCTCTTAAACGTCATGCTCATAAGGCTTCTTCTAGGAAGCTATGATGACCTTGTTTGCCTGGAATATTCGTGGCTTTAATATGCCACGAAAACATGCTATTTTAAAATCTTGGATTAAGGAAAATAAGCATGTTCTTGGTTGTATTTTTGAAACAAGAGTTCAGGAAAGTGCTAGTGCTTCAATTATGAGTTCTGTTTTTCCCAATTGGAAGATCATTTCTAACTATGAGCATCACCGACTTGGCCGTATTTGGGTTTGTTGTTCTCCTGATGTTGAAGTTTCTGTCCTTGCAAAGAGTTCTCAGCAGATCACTTGTGGTGTTCAGCTTATTAACTCGGGTATGACATTTATTTGTTCTGCTATATATGCTTCAAACTATGAACATGATAGACGCTCTCTTTGGTAAGAGATATCTTCTATACATTGACTGTATGCGAGTTTAAGTCAACCTTGGATTCTCCTTGGAGATTTTAATGAAGTTCTTTCTACAAGTGAGCATTCTCGTGCTTCTGAGTACCTTTTTGATCAAACTGGTATACATCAGTTTCAGAATTTGGTTCTTTGTTGTGACTTCTCAGACTTGGCTTTCTCTGGTCCATTGTTTACTTGGTGGAATAATCGTTCAACAGACCCAATTGGCAAAAAGCTGGATAGAGTTTTGGTAAATTCTTGTTGGAAATCTATCTTTCCTCAATCTTTTGCTAATTTTCAATCTGGTGGAATCTCAGATCATGCAAGGAGTGTTGTTTCACTTTCTTCTTTTGATTCTGGTAATCATAAGCCATTCCGTTTTTTCAACTTTTTGGCCTCTCATGAGTCATTCCTTCCTCGCATCCAAGGTATTTGGAATTTATCCCCTCCGCTCTTCCATTCTCGCGCTGCTCTGCACATTTTTTACCGTAAACTTAAGCTGTTAAAGTATGTTCTCCGTGATCTAAATAAGTCACATTATGGAAATCTTCCTCTGCGCACCAAATCTGCTTTTCAGGACATGTGTTTTGCTCAGAATAAGGCTCTCTTTACTCCGGATTCTTCTTCCCTTAATGTGGCTGCTGAGGCTTCATTGAAATGGAATCATCTTGTTTGAATAGAGGAGGAATTCTTTAGGCAGAAGTCTAGAATCAATTGGCTTCGTTCTGGTGATCAGAATTCTACTTTTTTTCATCAAATAGTTCAGACTCGAGCAGCTAAGAATGCAATTCGTAGCCTCACTGATGATTCTGGTAACATTCGTACTAATATCTCGGACATTAAAGCGGAAGTTTTGAACTATTTTAAGAAATTTTTGCAACATCCTGAGAATGTTTCTGATCTTTCTATGCTGCTTAATGAGCTTATTGATTTCCAGCTTTCTGAAACTATTGCTGCAAAATTAACTTCTCCTATCTCTGCTGAGGAAAGTACCCGAGTAGCTTTCTCCTTGCCTACAAATAAGGCCCCTGGGCCTCATGGCTTCACTCTAGAGTTCTTCAAGGCAGCTTGGCTTGTTATTGGTAAAGATTTTGTTGTTGCAATGCAGTCTTTCTTTGTCTTTGGCTTTCTGCCTAAAGGGGTAAACGCCACAGCCCTCTTTCTAGTTCCCAAGAGATCTGATGCTGTATCCATGAAGGACTATCGCCCTATTGCATGCTGCAACTTCCTCTATAAAGTAATCTCTAAACTCATTGTTAATAGATTAAAGATTCTACTCCCTGATGCTATTGGATTAAATCAGAGTGCTTTCATTAATTCTCGTTTGCTTCCTGGAAACATCTTGCTTGCTACAGAGATAGTGAAGGATTACCATAAACATTCCTCTCCTGCTAGATGTACAATCAAATTTGATATAGCTAAGGCATTTGACACAGTAAATTGGAGATTTATTGTTGAAATTCTTAGGGCCATGCGAGTTCCGGATATTTTTGTTCAGTGGATTCACTTATGCATCTCTACAACTTCTTTCTCAGTTTCCATAAATGTTGATTTAGAAGGTCTTTTCTCCAGCAGTCGTGGTATTAGACAGGGTTGTGCTTTATCCCCTTATCTCTATGTTATCTTGAACAATGTCCTCTCCAAACTACTGAATAAAGCTACTGGGGAATATAAATTTGGTTACCATCCTATGTGTGAAGCTATTCATCTCACCCATCTCAGTTTTGCAGATGATCTTTTGGTATTTAAAGATGGATCAACTCAGTCTATACGTGGGGTTTTGCAAACCATGTATGAGTTTGCTGCTATTTCTGGTCTTCACATATATTTTTCTATGTCTTCTATTTTCTTAGGAGGTTGTATTTTGCCAGGTGTTGTTTCTTTTATTGATGAGGCTGGTATTTCTCGTAATTCTCTACCTATCAAGTATCTTGGTCTCCCTTTATCTACCTGATATATGTGTATATTAGTGTGTTTTAGAGGTATTGTTTTGCACATTTTATATTCGTATTCACAG
>OVBA01003141.1:0-29710 GCA_900406435.1 Lepidium aucheri | reverse complement strand
ATATATACATATATATATATATATATATATATATATGAGATCCGAAAAATACTTATATTACTATTAGAATATTCTTTTAAAAGTTCTAATTTTGAAAACCTATTTCACTTCTATATAAACTCACAATTAGCATAATTTTTGTTGTTGTTTATTACTCATAATTTTCCATTATGGTTTCTAGGTAAGTTTTTTTTGTATTTCTTTATAGATTTGTTATATATTGCTATAATCGATTACTTTAAATTTTCTATCTTCATATGATTTTTTTTCACAGCCGTATATGGTCCAAGATCCAAAAAAATACAAGGTTAGTAAAAAAATTGTGTATACTATTTTTATATACAAAAAGCTCGATTTCCATTTTATCCATACAACTAACATACAATTTTTATATTTTGATCAGATTAATGTCTACTAATCATCGGAACACTCTAAGACCAATTAGATTTATGTACAAGCTTTAGTTGATGAGAGACATGGGTGCACGATAATGTCTTTTTGTATGGTAAAACACTTCACATCTTGCTAATCGGAAGAAGATTTATTGAACTTATATTTCTTTTTGGTGATATAATTGGTGATATTATACTCACAAATCAAACCAAACTATGAAATTCTTGCATATATATGTGGTGATTTCTTAAACAAATAATTTTTAAATTATATGTTTAATTTTTTTCACTTATTTCCTATTATATAATATTTATTTTTTAGAATCTCATAATACTATATTTTCGTTCACGAGAGATTATATATAGTTTATTTTGAATAAATGTATACACGAATATATTATAATACATTATATATCATTACTGTCATCATTATGCATTTTTTAAGGATCATCATTATTCATTATTCATTATTGATTATATATTATTATATCATTAGGGTCATCATTATAAATTATTTTAATACATTATATATCAAATTTTAATATATTTATATCATTAGGGTAATTTTTCGAAGTATACATTATGTACATTATGATTTTTACACAATTTTGGATTGATAATGACATAATCCCTAAAATACTATCATTACCAGCTAAGTAAGATTCAAAATTTTACATAATATTTATAACAATGGTTATTGTAATGCTACTTTTATGAAAACACAATTATTTTAATGTTAAAAATTATTATTTAAAAATATATAGTTTTTCACACATTCTTTTTTAATTTTTACTTTTATTACAAAAATCTTATATATTTTAATTTATTTTAACTTTTAACAAGAAATAATTTATTTTCATTATTCTTGAAGGAAGTTTTCAGATTTATAACACAATTATTTTAATTTTTACAAATAATTATTCAAAAAATATATTTTTACATGTTTTTTTTAAAATTTTTACTTTGATTACAACAATCTTATTTATTTTAATTTTGACAACACTATATTATACTTTTTATATCATTATATATTGCTTAATTTATTTAATTAGTGAACTAATAATTATTTTACTTATCTTTTTAGTTTCCCTAATGACAATTACAATTGGTTGCATCTTCATCATTTGGGGTATCGGAAGGTTCTTCTTCAAAAGTTCCTAGAAATGTTTTAGGCATTTTCCTAAAAATGCAATCAACGAACTTGCCAATACTACCAATGCAAATAAATTTTATCATTTTTAAACTTTGTTTGGTATATTCAAACTACTTTATATATGTTAATAATTAAATATACATATCTCTTAATCTAGATTGGATCATATGTCACCTTGGTGTTTATACTTGACATAGATTACGATTACGGATGTCGCTATTTAAGTTGCAAAGTTTGCAACAAGAAAGTATATCCTATTGATTGTTACAAAGAAGACAATGATAATGATGTTGAGGTTTAGGAAAATCGAGTGTGGTATTGTAATAATTGTAATTCAAATGTTATTCAAGTGGTTCCCATGTAAGGTACTTTTTTCCTTCTAAGCATTTTTGAATATATCATTCTCGAAATTTTATCTTTGCTTTTTGATTTTCATGTATACTTAATGTTTTTTTAGGTATCATATTTTTATGAAAGTTAAAGATGATACTGAGGAATCAAGATTCTGTATATTCGATTACATTGCTTAGTAAATAATTAATTGCTCCATAGAAGACTTTGAATATATCCAAGAGGTAAAATGATTATTCCATAGTTGATTAATTGTCTATATATCTATAAACTATTTTTAATACTGTAAAAACAAACTTATACTATAAATATTTGTTTGTACATTGAGAATCCTGAAAAGCTTCCAATGGTCATTACTAATTTAATTGGAAAGAGCTTTGTATTCGTTGTTGGTCTTGAAAAGAGACATCTTTCAAAGAGTCATGATCATACCTATAAGGTTAATCAATTGGTGAACAAGGTTAAACTACTAAAAGAATTCAATGAAACACAATCTTCTTCTGTAAGTTTATATATATGTTATATGAATTTATTATTTTTACATGAATATGATTATAATGACAACCTTATTCATTCTCCTTATCTAAGATAATTTATATTTCATACACATGTAACCATGATTCATTGTATTACATTTGTTTTTATATAAATCAAACCTTGAAAATATTAATTATTATAGGTACCTTTCTTGATGGATAGTGAAGACTCAACTGATGAATCGATTAACTATGGTTTTGTGACATTACATTCAAAAAAAAGGAAGGAACTGCATAATTTGATGGCAACCTTAATAATATATCGAGCGCAACAAAGTTCTTGAAATTCAAAAAGATTTAAATCAAAAAGCCTTGAACTTGAAAGATTATTTGTTTCCTTAACGTTTTCATATTTTGGGTTATTTATTATAGAGACTAAATTTTAAACATTATTGTTTAAATTTTTTACTTAATTTCTCTTTGGTCTTTATAAGAACAATTTATATACAATTCACTTATATAGTTCACTTATATAGTTCACTTATATAATTCGATATATACTACTATATATAGTCAATTCATTTAATATTCACTTATACATGTTATTAACAAAACTTTGATTCCAATTCACTTATATATTCACTTATTTACAAATTAATAAAAGACATTGATTTCAATTCACTTATATAGTTCTATATATATATAAACATTATAAGTCCATATATTTTAGATAATTTCATATATTAGTTATAAAATTTGAACAACCTATAAACTAGGAATAATTATATGGTTCGATTAATATTGTTTAATTTATGTCTAGATTTTTTAGTTCTTAAAATTTGGATTACATATATACTTAGAATCAATATATAGTCAATATAAGTCCATATATTTTAGATTATTTCATATATTAGTTATAAACTAATTTTATATATGATTATGTAATGTGTAAGTTCATATATTTTAGATAATTCCATATATTAGTTATATAATTTGAAGAACCTATAAAATAGAAATAATTATATGCTTTAATTAATATGATTTGATTTATATCTAGGTCTTTTAGTTCTTAAAATTCGGATTATATATATATATATATATATATATTTAAAACTACATTTACTTCTTAGTTTTATATATATATATATATATACATTCTTAAAATTTTGAATATGTTAATCCATGAAATTGTTTATATTATATAATTAATGTTTTGTTAAGAATAGGGTTCCAATTAAAATCATTGATTCCAATTTATTTTAGATAATTCTATATATTAGTAATATAATTTGAACAACCTGTAAAATAGGAATAACTATATGTTTTGATTTTATCTAGTTTTTAGTTCTTATCATTATAAGTCAATATATTTTAGATAATTCCATATATTAGTTATGTAATTTGAACAACCTATAAAATAGGAATAATTATATGGTTTGATTTATATTTAGCTTTTTTAGTTCTAAAAATTTGGTTTATATGTATACTTAAAATTAAATTTACGTCTTAGTTCTCTCTTTCTCTCTCTATATATATATATATATATATACATTCTTAAAATTTCAAATATGTTAATCCATGAGTTTGTTTATATATATAACTAATTTTTTGTTAAGAATATATGGTTCCAATTAAAATCTTTGATTCTAATTTATTTTAGATCATTCCATATATTAGTTATATAACTTGAACAACCTATAAAATAATATGAATAATTATAGGGTTCGATTTTTTATCTAGAATTCTTAATTCTTATCAAAATCAATTTGTGTCGGTTTCTCTACTTATTATATATTCATAGCTTTCAATTATATTTTACACATAAAAAAAAATTGATAACTTTTTCTTTTACATGATCCTTCTAAAGCCATGAAGAAAAAAAAAGTATATATGTCGTAATATAGATACAAAAGACTTATCACGGAAAAGAACAAAGGTAACATTGCTTATATAAACATTATACTTATTATGAAAAAAATTCTTATTTATAAATGTTAATAAAATTTTGTCTTATGAAGTAATCTTATTATGGTGATGTTTATCCTTTTTCTACATTAGAAAATGATGAATTATCAACACCCTTACCTATTTCTCAAAGAGTATTAAGTGACTTTTTTAATACCACATCTACTAAAACAAACAAAAAAGATGTATTTTTAATCTCAAAACTGAGGTAATCTATTTGATATGATATGAATTTGGTTCAAAGATAAAATATGTTGGGTTTCAATAGAGTTTGGTCCTAATGTTTAGTGTTCTTACTCTTCTTAACTCTATTTTAGTGTGTTCGGTCCTAATGTTTTTGGTTATTATCTAAATTATAATCCGTATATCTAGATGATCACCTGTATACTTAACTTTAGTAGTTTCTGCAATTAATAACTTTATTTTCCAATTGTTTGGCATTATAACACAAATCAGGTGTTATAGTAAACTTAAAGAAAACAAATGTTGATAAAATAAAATCATATGTTTGGTATTAACGATTTTCATTATATATTTGGAATTTACTAAGTTTAAACTTATTGTATGTTAAAAATCGTTGGAAGATGAATTAATAATATTTTTAAAATAAGGAAAATCATTGTTATCAAACATATGATTTGAGGTATATAAACAAAACTCTATTAAAAATCTTTGATAACACAAATTTTTCATTATAAATTTGGTTATTTATGTTAATCATATTTCTATACGATTGTAACTTTAATGGTTTATTCAATTGATAACTCTATTCCGTGTTCTTATATTAAACTTAGTTTGGTTCAAGTTAAAATAGGTTGAGTTTTAATAGAGTTTTCTTCATGAAATCATAAAAGTATACCACTAGATAATATTATTAATAATATTTATCTAACTAATCGAATAATGCAGCTCAATCCAATGATTAAGCAAGCTACAGAAAACTTATTGCGAGACCTTTGAGAAATATTCAAAAAAGATTTCCAATTACATGGCAGCAACACATTTCAAAAAAGTACTCTAACAAATGAATCCCAACCATTAACTCAAATTCTGAATAATTTATCAAACCGTAATCTCTTTGTCAATATTTCTTTTAGAGTTTGAATCTTTTAGAGTTTATAACATTGTTTAAATTTTAATTTTCAGGGATAGACAACAATAGTAGTAGTGAGTCTGAAGGTAAACTTTAATTATTTATGATAATATAAATCTTCCAATTAATTTTTATATATTACCATGTACCATTTACTAGTTGTTGACATTTTATTAATGAAGTGTGTGGCCAAATAATGATGAATATGATTCTAATTCATCTTCCAACCTATTACTTGATATTGATCTTTCGTCAAGCTGCATATACAATACAGAGTCTATTATTTTGCCAAATTCTTCTATAAATCAGAATCATATATCAAGTGATAATCATATGAACACAAATTTTTTCAGCAATATAAAGGTACTTGTGTTATTATATGTTTTTTAAATTAGTTATAAACACAAATATTAACTCTCTTTAAATTTAACCAAACCAGGTTATTTCGATATTGGTGATCTAGTACATGAATGCAAATTATGTGGGGCTGTTATGTGGTATAATGAGAGATTGGAAAAGAAAAAGTATTTAACAAATCATGTATTCTGGATGTGTTGTATAAAAAGGTAAAATACAGTTGCCAAAGCTCAAGCTATCTCCAAATGAGCTGATCGAATTGTTAACAAATGATGATAAAAGTAAACAACCATATATATACTATATAAAAAACACACATATATATGACGGAAAAAAAAGAAACATATATATATACACGTCAAATTGAATATATCCTATATATATCATAAATCAGAAGAAAAAAAATAATATAAAAGTTTGTCCCGTGCAACGCACGGATAATCATTTAGTAATTGTATAAAGAGCTAGCTGGTTAACCAACTGACTTAAAAAGAAGAAGTAAAACAGAGTTGGTGTTATATCAGTAATTATCATTTTGGGGAGATGCATACTAGTTACGTGTAATCCGAAAATTTAATAATATACGGAGCATGATAAATTTATTGTCGGAATATACAAATAAGTATAAAACAAATACATAAAGAAAGCCTACTACAATATTTTGAATGAAGTGTCATTTGTCAATAGAGTTAATTGACATATAAACTTTGTCAAATTGATACCTTCTCCAACATTTTTTTTATCCCTCCCGACTACTATTCCGGTTGGTTATTTATCATTTATATTCGTATTTTCTTGTGATAATTTTTATCGATCGTTAATTAATATATTCATTTATGTCTTTATATAATAATTATATTTTAATAAAAAATTTCCGAAGTTTGATCTTTCTCTACACAATTCTTTTGAGATAATGACTCTTTCTAGTTATTAGTTTCTACTAAATCTAATTTGTCTTGTTGATTGGGCATTCTTTTTATCTAATCAGTGCAACAATGTATGTTCATATTCCAATACCATACTAAGTAAGATTTATGGACTTTTGACTCAACTTGATTCATATTTCAATATACCAATTTAGTATTTTTTCAAATTTTTGGAAGACATTCCTTCCAAATTTTGTTACATGGTACATTCAATAGGTTTCTTATTAGAAATTGCTTGATATATATCAGATTGAGCAATAAAGCAAATAGTCCAATTGCTTAAAGCTTGAAGACTTTTTTTCTTTGGCATCTTCACCAAGAAAGTATTTATAAATCTGATTTCTATCTCCTTTTAGATTTCTTTTTTCCAGAATTGAGTAATACCATATTTTTACCTTCCTAGTTTTCTGCTATATCTAGCATCCTATGCTTTTAAAGACCACTCTTTTCATGGAATTTAGCTTTGTTTCGGTGAGAAAATGGTGGATCGTATCCCGTCTAGTTCCCCTCAAGGTTGTAGTAGCTCCTCAATGCTACTGCTTGTCCCTTGATTCCTTGCTCAAACCTCGCTACTGAAACTTCTCTGAACCCTCTAGCATTGTGCTAAAAAACATCCTGGTAACTGCTTTCTTGAGCACCTTCCCACCCTCTCAACGTCTCGTCGTTACACTACCTCTGAAAAAGGTAAAGGCCTTGCTACTTCCTCTCAAAACGAGCTGACTTCTCCCCCTTGTCTTGCAAGGAGACCCTCTTCAGGAGTGGTCCTTAACTCATCGTATCGCCTAGTGGCAAGACCTATCCCCTCTCCACCTTGGAAAAACCCAGTCTCAAAAATCAATGTCCTAGCTTTTGACTTCTCGGAACATGTCAAAAAGGACTCCTTCACAATCATAGCACGACACACAAAGGCCCAAAGAGTATGGTCTATCATACCTTTCCCCTTTGACGTAGGGAACTGTTCTTCGCGCCTTATTTTCTCATATCTCGGCAAAGGCCTGTTCTAATTCCAACTCTTCTCAGAACAAGAGCACAGGAAAGTCCTTAACAACGAGCCATATTATTTTGTCCATTGGATGGTGGTTCTTCCAAAATGGGAAACTAAAACAACTCCTACCTTTCCCTTTCAAATATCTTTATGGATCCAAGTACAAGGTATACATATCAATCTCTGGTCATCCATTATTCTCCACAGCATAGGGAAGACTCTAGGATAAGTTGAGAAAGTGGATATCACCACAACCTATGCGGAGATGGGAGTCATGATAAATGGTTTGGAACCCTATATCATGAATATTGTAGTAGTCTTTGCTGATGAAGAAGAAGTCGAGGCCTCTCTGATATACAAAAAGCTTGAGAAATAATGCTTTTCATGTGGCAAACTAAACCCATGAAAGGAAGGATTGTGATGCAAACCAATCCCAACGTTTGACCTCACTCTCCCCTCCGGAACAGAACCAAAGAGAAAAAACCCGCGACCTACCTAATACAATTGAGTATCAAGACCACATAACCCTTATCTCCTTGCACTCCTCTCACCAAATACGAGGTAACTCTAAATACATCTAGTACCATGTTAGCGAACATGGTTACGATCAAGATATGAGACATCGAAACCCCTATCAAGACAACTGAAGATACAAGGGACAAAGAAATAACAAGATAAAAACAAATACCATATTGATCTTTCCAGATAAGAGTATAAACGAAAGTCTCGAAGAACTCCACCCTTAACCCATAGATCTCCTAGTGGCAGGAAGGAACCTCATTCCCCTAATAATGAGGAGAATAACCTGATTTGTAACCAAACTCAATATGTGGACCATCACACATCCAATGCATACAAACCTGAAAATCTCAATGAGATGGAATCCTCATTAAAAAGTTGCAGAAAAAAACCCATGGAAAGAGAAGAAATAAACACACCAGCTCCTATCTCTTACCCTTAGAAAGCTCTCGATTCAGCTCTCGAGAAATTGAAGAATGTCATGATCCAATATACTTCATGCATAGAGCTCACGGAAAGTGTTGACCGCAAGGAAAGAATAAGGCATGCTGAAGCTCTCAGATTCATTCAGGAAGGAGTTGAAAGCATGGTTCAAGCTTCTTTAAACCGTATCAACCAAACTGCACCCTCTCCCATTGCACTTGAAGTAAACACTGCTCAGGAATGAATCCAAGTTAGTAAGATATTAGACCCAACCCCAATCCAAGACCAAGCCCCAACGGAGAAGAAGAAATACATGTAAAGAAGCGGTTGGGACGACCCTTTGGTATAAAGAACAAACTCTCGAGTCCAATCATAGGATGAGGACCTGCACAGAAGATGCGTGTAGCCACAAAATAACCAACACCTAGATGCCGACTCACTTCTGGAATCCAAGTCTCTCCCTGCCACAAATAACTAATTTTCCCCTCTGATGTTGGACCTAGTTCAGCCCACCCTCCCCCTTTACTCAAAAAATTTGATCACAATAAACGTTGAGAATCGCAGGTGGATTTGCAGAATCCACATCACCCCATTCCTTGGCCTTTGTATAGTGAAATTATCAAAGACTTGAGAACATCTTGACAATCCGACGGCTAAAGGAGATCCTCCAAAAAGTCTCCCGCAATGTCATGTTCCTAGCTGAAACAAAAAAAACCATGATGTTAAAGTTACAAGTTTAATGACCAAATTGAACTTTCCCCATTCTTTCCTTATTTCTCCAAATGCTAGCACTAGTGGTTGTTTAACTTTGTTTTGGAAGAATGAAATTGATCTAACTACCCTAAACTCATGTACCAATTACATTGATACCCAAAAAAAAATCCAAGGAAAACACTTTTATTCTACTTTTCTCTATAATGAACCTGACCACTCTAAGAGGAAAGAGATGTGGAATGAACTCAGAAGTCTCGCAGAAGTTAGAGAAGAGGGGTGGTTTATCTCTGGAGATTTTAATAAAATCATGAACAATGAAGAAAAATAGGGAGGCCCACCTTGGCATAAAGCCTCTTTTGTGGATTTCAGATCTTTCATCTCATCATGTGACCCTAACGATCTGAGACATAGTGCTAACTTTTTCTCATGGAGGGCGAAGAGACACAATCATACAGTGCAATGTCTTCTTGATAGAGTTATTTCGAATAATCTTTGGGCAGAAAAATTCCCATCAAGAAGGAGATAATACCTTAGGTTTGAGGGATCAGACTACCATCCTATTGCAACTTTCTTCAATACCACTACCATAAATACCTAAGAAAATTTTCAAATATGACAAAGGTCTTAACTCAAATGATGTTGTCAGAAAGATTGTTATACAATCCTAGGATGAAAAAGGAAATTCCTCTGTTACCCATCGCCTAAACAGATGTTATAAAGCTATTGTAACCTAGAGCAAATCGAATCAATAATCTAATCAAAAAACCATTGGCAACCTCAAACTCCAATTGGAAAAAGCAATATCATGTGAATCCTTTACAGACAATCAAATCTAGAGATTAAATGAGGACCTAAAAAGGAATACAAATATGAGGAGCATTACTGGAAAAAAAAATAGCTGTCAGTTGTCACTTAACTTGGGGATAAGAATATGGGCTATTTTCATGCATCAACCAGACAAAAGAAAATGTCATAAGTTTACTACTATTGATGATGCTCGAGGAAACACTTTTTTTGTTGAACCCGAAACTGCGAGAGTAATATAGAACTATTTCAAGACATCTTCACATCTCAAATAGCCAACAAGGAAAATATGACTACAATTATCCATGAAGTTATACATCTAAAGACATCTAATTCAGACAACCTAAGGCGTGCCAAATTACCTTCCATACCAGAAATCAAGGCTGATGTCTTGATATACACCAGGAAAAGGTCACATGTCCTAATGGGTTTCAGCCAGTTCCTTACAAAGCCACTAGACTACCATCGAGCCCCACCTATCAAAGAAGATAATTCGTGTTTTTGAGTCCGATCATATAACCGGAACATTAACTTACACCTATGTTAGGCTAATCCCAACCATCTAAAGTCGAAAGAGAATAGCATACTACAGGTCAATCGCTCTTTACAACATCTATTACAAGATCAACGCCCCTTGGCTCATCGGCTTAAGCCCCATCTCTTAAAAGCTATATCTGAGACATAATCCGCATTTGTGAAAAAAGAGCAATCCATGATAATGTTTTGATTACACATGAACTCCTTCACTACTTAAAAAGATCACCAACTAAAAAATGGCTTCATGGTAGTGAAAACTGACATGATTAAAGCCTATGATAGGCTTGAATGACGCTTCGTTAAAGAGGTGCTACTATGGTTTGGTTTTCACAGCAAATTCGTGTTTTAGATTATGCAATGCATAGAAACTATAACGTATTCATTCGTTATCAACAAATCAATCAACGAAAAGTAATACCATACGTCGTATCCGACAAGGAGACCCTCTCACACCCTATATCTTCATATTATGTAGTGAGACACTTTCAAGATTATGCAATAAGGCTCAAGAAACTAGCGAATTACAAGGGATCAATATTGCACCTAACAATCCTAGGATAAATTACTTGTTGTTTGCAGATGATACTATATTTTTTCTGCAAAGCATCAATGTCAAACAGCAAAGCTCTAAAGGATATCCTACTAACCTATGAATCTATTTCAGGACAGAAGATTAATGAGGCCAAATCCTCTATTTCTCTTGCAAGGAATACCTTGATAGCTTCAAAACTGATTGTGAAATTAGAGCTGGGAATTGAAAATGAGGGTGAAGTAGGGAAGTACCTTGGTCTTCCAGAGCACTTTGGCAGGAAAAAGTGTAACCCCTTCACATCCATCATAGACTGAATCCACCAAAAATCTTTCAATAAGCTTTCAATTGGTCCAATATATTCCTCTTTACTACATGGAAGAAAATCCTCTTAAAAAGTGTGTTATCCTCGATCCCGACCTATGCCATGTCGTGCTTTCTCCTACCCAAATCCCTTACCAAGAATATCCAATCAATATTTACTTGATTCAAGTGAGACAATGGTAAATTGAGACAAAGAAAACATGATGGGTCTCGTGGCAAAAACTTACGATGTTAGGAAATCTTGAGGGTCTCAGTTTCTAGGATGTTGATGATTTCAACAAAGCCCTTCTCGCCAAAATAGGCTGGAGAATCCTCGATAACCCTGACTCTCTAATTTCTAGAACCTTATAGGGTAAATACTACCAAGACAAGAGTTTTATGGAAACAGAACCCACCAACTGCTTCTCACATGGCTACCGTGGTATCCTCTATGGCAGAGATGTGCTTAAAGGCAACCTACATTGGGCAGTAGGTAATGGTGATACAATTGAGGCCTGGAATGAATCATGGATTCTCTTGGAGCAAATAACCAATTGGACATGCACACGTTTACTCACAACCTCTCAAAGTAAAAGACTTGTTCATTCCAAATTCAAGAGACTGGGACACTCCGAAAGTAAACTAGACATTCCCATCACACCTTAAGGAGATTCAAGCTATAAAATCAAGCAAACTATGAGCCCCGAAACATTTCTTTTGGTCCCATCATAGCTTTGAAACCTACATAACAAAGACATGATACCACATAGCTCATACCCTATATGAGTCTCAAGCTCCAATCCAAACAACCCTTATAAACTGGAACAAAACTAATTTGGAATCTACACACTACTCCAAAAATAAAAAATGCTACTTTGGAAACTCGTAACAGAAACCATTCTTACAGGCGACCAACTACTAAAAAGAAAAATTACCTCAAAAAATCACTGATGCCACTGTGCTAACCTAGAAAATGCTTTAGATCTTGTATTCTCCTGCTAATTTAAGGAAGAGATCTGGAAAAGTATCCCCATACCAGTGAGATAAACTCCTCCCTCTTCACAAGCATTCATGAAGGTATTACATCAATCTCCAAACTCAGCTGTTTACCCCCAACAGGCTTAGCATCTGCTCTACCCTTGGATCATATGGAACATTTGGATCTTAAGGAATCAAAAATAGTTCAAACAAAGAACCTTCACAGCAAAAGAAACACACAATAGAGCCATCCAAGATGCGAGAGAATGGAAAAACTCGCATAATTCAATAACACCACCTACATCTACCATCAGATCTACTCAATTGAAAGAACTCCCAGCCCAACATACCCACTGTCAAATGGACACTTCATAACACTACAAGAAAAATGGGCTTTCTTAACGCCCAAAAAACACTATCAAACGATAGGATAACATTTTTTAAGCGCTCTATCATCATCCGTCACAATAGATCAGAATCTTTAGATGACTATTTTTTGTATTGCTATCATATTGCCATATACTATACTGCATTATATTATACAATTAGAAGTTATGTAATAGCCTTTGTTTGTGTTATTAATAGCTTAAATGAATTTTCGACTTTGAATTCAAAAATCTCCAATTGTGATATACAAAATCAATATCAATAACAACAATGATAATTTACAAATACATGCTTTTCAAGCTAAAAATAGTAAGTTGGTCTACTCCTATCAGAAAAATCTATTCAACAATAGTAAGAGAAATGTTAATAGAAAACCATGAAAATTGAGAAAATCGTAGCGTGAACGTATACACCATTGATTACAATAGTATAAATGAGAGAATCGTTTGTTACCACTACCCATTATTTGGAACAAGACTGGAGTATGGAACATAACGATGTTGATTTCACTTGGTTTGAAATCTTTGTAGTATATTTGATCTCAATGAACTCGTCAGCAACATCTTCAATGCCTCTGATCATCCAAAGGACTTTCTTCCTTTGTTCGTCTCTACCATTGGTTACTCACAGACTCTCAAGAGGAAGACCGGCTAAGAAATATATTGCACCTAAGATTCCTCAAAACTTATAGTTATTTTAGACTTGTTAGAAAGGTAAAAATTCCCGATAGAGAATTCATGACAGAACTAAACAACAAGTCCCTGAAACACATGTAAATTTTTTCAAATATTTTACTAAGATCAAAACTTGAAAACAATATGAAATTGTTACTAGAATCTTACATGGTTGTGAGAGAGGTGAGCTTAGTGAATTCAATAGCTGTGTGCCCCTTGAATTGATTGTGAACCAAATTACTGAATTTTTTGCACATGACAAAATATCAATATTCACATCTTTATGCTAGATAAATGTGAAATGAAGCAATATCTTACAGTTACTTAAGTGGTGCTATCTGAGATATTGAGTATTGAGCAGCTCCAATGAATTGGTTATTTGCAAGATTCCTGAAACATCAATGATTATAAACTCAAAAATACGTATATTAAATTAGAAACCAAACAAATAGGATTGATGGAACATTCAATCGTTGCAGATTTGGAGGAAGCCGATATGGTAAATCACCTTCAACATTATTACTACTTTGATCAGTGCCAGTTCCATCAAATAATATGTATTCTAAAGACTAGCTATCTCTAATCACACAAAAATTAAAAACAGTTTGGAACATCTGACAGATTAATCTTACAACTCTATAAGAGAATTCAATTGATCAAGCATGTATCCAGTTGATCAAGCATGTATCTAAGTGTTCTAGATAGCTCGAGACCTGGCAGTTTTCTGCCAAAGTAGACATAAGCTATTGTATGTTAGATATAAAAACATCTGATTTAAAGTAGCAAACAAGAATTTGTATACAAATTCACTATCATTGAGTAACTCATGAGCCAAATTAAGTTATCACTAGCTGTTGTAGTCCATTGTGTTAGTTGAGCTGGTGAGTGTATAATGCTGAACAATGTGTTCAATGTTGAAACTGTAGAGAGTTTGAAATCAGAGATCATTATAAACTCAATCCAATCAACAAAAATAATTACGAAGAATAAGAACTCGTAGTAAATACTCAGAACCAATATCACAACAAAATAGAATAAGAACCAAATCAAAGATGAGAAACATGTTATCACATTCAACTAAATCAAGGACGAGACATCCTCTCATTGTCAAATTCAGAACTTGTTTGCCTTCGCAATGACCCCATTTGATAACAATCAGAATGGATCTGGGTTTGCATTGCGTTTGACATCACCTTGTGGTGAGCTCATCGAGCATTATTGTCGGCTAGGTTATCAAATGTTAAATAATGAATCCAAATATGAAGCTCTGTTATTCGGGCTAAGGATCGCAGCATGGCTACGCGTCAAAAAATTAAAAACTTATAGCGACTAATAGCTAGTAACCAGTCAGTTCTACGGCGAATATGAGGCGGAAGATGAGCGCATGAATGCCTCTTAACACTCGTCTGGGATGCGGCCTAACAATTTGAAAAATTTGAGTTTGAACGCATACCTCGAACGGAAAATGCAGTGGCAGACACTCTAGTGGCACTAGTGTCAACATCGGAACCACTTGTCAAGCGTGTTGTCCCTGTCAATTTTTTTAGAAAACCCCAGTATTGAAACCGCTGTATATGTATTATTTCTTGTTGAAGAGGACAAGGAAAACCAATCCGTACACGAGCCCAAAATCACCTTGGAGCCAAACTGGTGGGGGTCAATCACCCAGTACATATGGCACGGGGCCGTGCCTCGGGATAAATGGGAAGCAAGAAGGTTGAGAGCCCAATGTGCACACTTCTGCGTTATTAATAGTCGACTATAAAAAAAAGTGTATCTGGACCATGTTTACTTTGTACCACTAACGAAAAAGCCGTCTGTGTGCTTGCTGAAGTTCACTGAAGGATCTACAGAAATCATTCTACTGGGCGCGCTTTGACATTTAAGATAAAATGACAGGACTATTATTGGCCAACAATGGTAAGTGGCTACAAAGATTATTCCAGAAGATGTCAAAAATGTCAACGGCATGCTCTGCTCATCCACATGCCAAGTGGGAAAATTGGCCAGGTCCTTATCTCATATCCTTTTATGAGGTAGAAAATGGATTTTGTTGGACCATTGGAGGCATTAGGAAAAAGGCGTTCAGATTTGTCCTCATCGCCAATGATTATTTTACTAAATGGGTTGAGGCAAAACCTTTCCAACAAATAACAGGTTCTCAAGTTCATGAGTTTTTCTGGAAAAAACATTGTATGCAAGTTCGGAATACATGGGAAAATTGTAACTGATAATGGAACCAACCTTGTATTACAACAAGTTCAAAAGTCATGTCAGGAGTTGCAAATTCGATTAACAT
Organism: Lepidium aucheri; assembly: GCA_900406435.1. Lineage (NCBI taxonomy): Eukaryota > Viridiplantae > Streptophyta > Magnoliopsida > Brassicales > Brassicaceae > Lepidium > Lepidium aucheri. The sequence continues at coordinate 13,845 of OVBA01003141.1, read as the reverse complement.
CATCCACACCTCGCTATCCACAAGGAAATGGGCAAGCGGAAGCAACGAACAAAATGATTCTAAGTAACTTGAAGAAAATGCTAAACTCCAAAAAATCATTGTGGTCAGAAGAATTGCAATGAGTGTTATGGGATACCAAACGCTACCGCAAAGAGTCACTAAAGAAAGTTTGTTCTCATTAGCCTACGGAGTCGAGGCAATGGTCACGATTGAACTATATGTCCCGAGCTTACAGAGAGAAATGTCCCGAAGTGGAGGATACTAGAAACAAGCTCCTGGAAGGCCATCTAGACACAATAGACGAAAGAAGAGATCATGCCTTGATAAGAACCCAAAACTACCAGCAAATAATCACAAAGTTCTACAACTCGGAAATAAGAGTGCAAAGATTTAAAGAAGGAGATCACGTTCTGAGAAAAGTATTTGAAAATACGAAGGTGTTAAATTCTGGAAACCTAGGGACAAATTGGGAAGACCTGTATCAAATTTCAAGTGTGCTGAAAGACGGAGTATATCATTTGTGAGACCCCATAACCAGCAAAACAGAGTTAAGACCTTAGAATATTATGAATTTGAAATATTACTATGCATAATGTAATAATAAAGAACTACATTAGAGCTTGATACCATTTGGTGGAGTAAAGGCAGCTCGTATAAAGATGAGTCCAACCCCTTGCTTGAATAAATTTTTTTCCTTTTTGATCAAATGTTTCAGTAAGGACTAAAAGAGAGCAAGCATAAACTTAAAGTAAGCAAGTGCAAATAATTGTATGTAGTCAAGCCGAAAAATAGCTAAGAGGAGCAAACAAAAAGGGGAACAGGAGAGAGAGCCATCTTCAATTAACTAAGCCAGACTCTCAGTCCCAGCGGTAGCACCCTCAATCTGCTCGATATTCTAAGTCCTTTCAATCTCCATATTCTCATTCGCCACTATCTCCATAGGAGAAGAGCCCTTAATTAGGAAGCTAGCAGGATCAACTGGAGGAGTCTCTACTATAACCCTAGCATTTGGGAACAGATCCGAGAAGTGCAATTCGTTAATAATCAAGTTTGGCTCCTCTCTGCACTTCATCCTCGTTAAGTTCAAGCGTTCATTAAGAATGGTCCGCTCGTTGGCAGCATCGGGCTCTCTGGACTCGAATTCATCAATCAGGTTGAGATTGGATTCAAATTCATGGATATCCAAACTAAGTAACCACTCTTCCTCTTTGCGGGTTCATTTCCCACGGATAAATTCAAGCACTTCTCTGAAGTGAGAATCTAACGCCTTCATTTCTTCCCCCTTGGCATGAACTTGAGTTGCGAGCTTGAAGTTCCGCATTTTTGAAAGCTAAATTTCTTGAGCCAACAATTGCTTTTCCTCGGGGAGCACGAGGAGTTTCAAAGCAAGGTCGTCTTTCTCAGACAAAAGAAGTTTCATTTTTTCATCAAATTGAGTCCGCTCACGCCAGAGCGTCTCTTGAAGCTTTGCATGGGAAGATCAAAGCTTCTCGAACTCCTCGGCTGAAGGAGAATTCAGAAGTTGGTTTTCCAGAGTGAAAACCACATTTTTCAATTCAGCGGAAGCCTAACCGAAGTAAATTTTTTTAACACACAGGTGTCAGCCTAAAAAAACAAGTGGAAGAACGATGTAAGAATTTTACCAAAGCTTCAAGCTCCATGTTGTGGCCTCAAATTTGTCCCTTTGAGACATCTTGTCCACCAAAAATAAAAAAAACTTCCTTGGTATGCAATAAGGTGAGAACATCAGCAGGGTTGTCAATGATATGGCGATCAATGTTGTCGGGCGAAAGAGCCAAGCTTGGTCTGATGCTAGTAGCTAGATTCGCTGGCTTCTCGTGACAAGTTTGTTTTGGAGGAGGGGGAAGCAAGCTCATAGAGGAAGCCAAAGGCGTGGAGGATTTTCCATCTTCCAGCATTCTAAAACTAGCATCCTGGCTAGTACCCTCTTTTTCTCTAACTAGTTTCTTCCTCCATGGAGCCAAAATAGGTGTGGTCTTGAATTTAGAATCCTGAGACTTACGAGCAGTAGCAGATGAAATCCAACTATAAGTGCTAGAGGAAAGTTGCTTAACTGAAAATATGATAAAAGGCACATACTCAAAGCATGAAAACTAGCACGTAAATCCTAAAGCATGAATGAAACTGACCTAGAACATGCTGAGGAATTACGAACTCAAAATTTAAGCAACGTCTAATCCAGTAGCAGAGAAAGAGGCCCAATGAACATTGTCGTCCCTTAACTTCTCAAGGACGCGTTCAACTTCTTTTGTGAACGGAGGTGTATGATAAGCTAAAAAAAAGAAATAATGAGGCAACAATGACAGTATAAAGACAGCAAACAATTAGAGAGAAAATAGCAATTAACCGGATTTGCCCCTCCATTCTCGAAGGATAAAATCAGGACTAAACTCTCCAATAGCCGTTGAAGTAAGTATAAGAAAGAACAACTGATGTGACTAGTTAGTATCCTTTTTAGGAATCCCATCGATAACCCTAGGTTCATCACGGTTGGAAAGATACACGGTTCTGTAACTATAGCTCCTTTTGACGATATAAAAGCAATGAAGCTTGAAAGCGCCAACTGGGACATTAACCTCAGCACCGCGAACAAGCATGGCAAGAGCAACTTGGAAGGCATATGGGCACATTTGAGCAAAAGAAAATTTTAAGGTATAAAGGATTGAGAAAAGCGAACTAGGAATTAGAAAGTGGAGATGACAGTCATAGAAATAAGTAACATAGGTGCAACCCCATCCTTCCGGTGCCTTGTCGGGATTCAAATTTATGTCAGCAATAGTGCTAACAAGATCCACCGGAAAATTGCACTCCTCGCGGATTCGGGCAAGACCATCGATGTCGAGGGTTGGAAACTTCTTCCGTCTAAGCACTTTACTCTTGACCGCTACATTCTGGGAATCATTGGAGGTAGTATTAGAATTAGAATCAGGAGTACAAGAAGAAAAAAGACAGTCAGTGGTAAGAAGACGAGTGCTTGATTCCGCAGCCATAAAATTTCCCGAATAACCAAAGGGTTAAGAAGTTAAACTCATAAGTAAAAACAAAAAAGAAGGAGAAAGATCCATAGCACGAATGAAAAAAATTAAGAAAGTAGAGATATTACGTGTAAAGAATAGAGTCAAAGATAATAGAAGAAGAGGAAGAGGAGGAGTCTTAAAACCAAAATGCTTACTTAAATGCAACCGATAGAACCAGTAATCCCCGAAATGAACGTTCAAGATTCAAAAAAATTCGAATGAACGGTCAAGATCAATTCGGCTATCTATGTAGAAGAATAAGGCTAAGCTACAAATTCGAATTGATAAAGGAATATAAAAATAATGGAAGGATAATAATTCAAAACTTCCTTGAAATTGTCACAAATAAAATTTTGTGAAGAAATCTTGTGAAGAAAGCAAATCTTGTGAAGGAGATCTTGTGAAGAAAGGCAAAATGATCTCTAAGAAAGAAGAGAGTTAAACTGGTTTGATAAAAACATTAAAGCACACTTAAAATATATATAAAAAAACCAATGTTTGAAATAAAAGAGAAATCAAAATCTAAAAACATACTTAGCAAACGAAATATATAAAAAAAGGGAAAAAGGAGTTTAATCCTCAGAAAAGTCTGGGACCGCGACCGAGTCATCAATGGGTTTGTTGCCAACATCAGTATCATCATCAGCATCAGAATCTGTGAGAAAGCAAAAGCAACCCAAACTCAGATCAGAGACATCATCAACATCATCCTTACAGTGTTCTAATGCAAGCCGATCCTTCTCAGCTAAAAAAGCAAAGTCATCGAGAGAGCAGACCCCAAACGTCATCTTGTTTACAAGTTGGAGCCTTATGTTAGCACGGGACTGCAGAACCCAATAATCAGAACGTCTTCTCAAGCTCTTGAATTTGTTGTGAACATTCGCTAAGTGATTTTTGTACCGCTTCTTCAGCTTATGAGACTTCTTGCGAACAGCACACGTTACAGCTCTCCTGTGAGATCCTCCATTGCTGACGCTCGAGACAAAGAGTCTTCAATAAGAGGTCAGCCTCAAGACGAGTAGAGGCAAACTTCTTCCTAACCTCATCCATATCTACCTGAAGGTTGGTAATCTCCACGTCACGAGTTATTACTGTATCGTTCAGAATCTTAATCGAATCGGTTAAACCACAAGAAGCTCAACTAGTTGAATCAGGGGTTGAACTGGTGCACCAGATTGGAGGTTACTAGTGGCTTTATTCACCGAAGCCATAAACTACAAAAAAAAATTCTTAAGGATTTTTCTAACATAAAGAAAGAAGGAAAAAAGGGCTTTAAAATATTACCACTCCAAGAGCACCAACAAGCTCGATAAGCATTCTTTGCAACCATGTCATCAATAGGAGGAAGGGGATATCCCCGGGTAGTAAGATGATGCAAGTGTTCAGACATCATTTGGTGATCCTTACGTGTAAGGACCAGAGTCAAAGATAACAGAAGAAGAGGAAGAGGAGGAGTCTTAAAACCAAAAGGCTTAATTAAATACAACTGGTAGAACCAGTGATCCCCGAAATGAACGTTCAAGATTCAAAAAATTTTGAATGAACGATCAAGATCAATTCGGCTATCTATGTAGAAGAATAAGGCTAAGCTACAAATTCGAATCAATAAAGAAATATAAAAAGAATGGAAGGATAATAATTTAAACTTCCTTGAAATTGTCACAAGTACAATTTTGTGAAGCAAATCTTGTGAAGCAGATCTTGTGAAGAAAAAAAATCTTGTGAAAAAAGACAAAATTATCTCTAAGAAAGAAGAGAGTTAAACTGGTTTGATAAAAACACTAAAGCACACTTACAAAAAATAACCAATGTTTAAAACAAAAGAGAAATCTAAATCTAAAAACATACTTAGCAAACGAAATATATAAAAAAAGGGAACGAGTAGTTTAATCCTCAGAAAAGTCTGGGACCGCAACCGAGTCATCAATGGGTTCGCTGCCAACATCAGTATCAGCATTAGCATTAGAATCCGTGAGAAAGCAAAAGCAACCCAAGCTCAGATCAGAAACATCATCGACATCATCCTTACAGTGTTCTAATGCAAGCCGATCCTTCTCAGCTAAAAAAGCAAAGTCATCGAGAGAGTAGACCCCGAACGTCCTCTAGTTTACAAGTTAGAGCCTTATGTTAGCACGGGACTGCAGAACCCAAATATCAGAATGTCTTCTCAAGCGCTTGAATTTGTTGTGAACATTCGCTAAGTGATTTTTGTACCGCTTCTTCAGCTTCTAAGACTTCTTACGAACGGCATACATTACAGCTCTCTCCCGTGAGATCCTCCATTGCTGATGCTCGAGACGAAGAGTCTTCACTAAGAGGTCGGCCTCAAGACGAGTAGAGGCCAGCTTCTTCCTAACCTCATCCATATCTACCTGAAGGTTGGTAATCTCCATGTCACGAGCTATTACTGCGTCGTTCATAATCTTAATCGAATCAGTCAGACCACAAGAAGCTCTACTAGTTGAATCAGGGGTTGAACCAATTGGTGCACCAGATTGGAGGTTACCAGTGGCTTTATTCACCGAAGCCATAAACTACAAAAAAATTCTTTAAGGATTTTTCTAACATAAAACAAGAAAGAAAAAATAGGGCTTTAAAAGATTACAACTCCAAGAGCTCCAGCAAGCTCGATATAAGCATTCTTTGCAACCATGTCACCAATAGGAGGAAGGGGATATCCCCATGCAGTAAGATGATGCAGGTGTTGAGACATCATTTGGGGATCCTTACCAACTGGATGGTTGCGGGTATGCATAAAATTCTGGGTGAAACAAGGGTAACCAGATGACGAGCTTAGACCATCGCGAGCTCACTTACTTAGGTGCCCCTTTTCAGCACAAGGAGATTTGGGTGAGCAGTGTTAATAGTAGAATACTCGCGCTCTCTTCTTCTTGTGGCAGGTTACTCCGAAACAGGAGTAGATCCAGCAGTATCGAAGGGAATTTCAACTTCTTGACCAAGAGACCCGATGATCTACCCTCTTGGCGGTAGGAAGGCATGATAGTACGACAAAATGTTCTAGACAGATGAACCAGCTCTAGACACAAAAAAAGCGTTCGAACGATAAGTTTCCAAACAAAAAAACAAAATAGAAAGAGGGGGTGTAGCAAACCAAAAAATAAAAGAAAAGTTAACCTGCACAAAATGACGAGTATGCGCGTATCGAGCGAAGAGACGAGGGAGAACCAGCCATAGGATAGGTTAGTAGAAGAACTAGAGGATAAAACGTGCGACAAACCCTATCAGTAGTGAACGAGCTCTATTGACTTTCAGCGTGCTGGAACTTTCAAACTAAAGGCGAAAGTCTTTTAGTTTCAAGAGTGGGTTCACAAAAAGTTACAAAACATAACAAAATAGCATCAATAAAAGTTCCTAAGAAAAAATAGAGATTCGGGCTAGGAAAGAATACCACAAGCGAGGTTGCTAGAATTCGACACCCGGTCCGGTGGAATATCTCCAATTGATGCAGAGCACAGATTGAAACAAAAGGATTTTTCCACCCAACCATCCTGACAAACTGGAAGACCCTCAAGGAATTTGGTAACAAGACATGCATAAGCATAATAAATCGAACTATTCCCAGATCTACAAACGGAGAAAAATTGCAAAAAGGTCCCAGGAGAAAGAACCTCACCAAGTTCATGAGCTAGAACTAAAGTGACAATCATAGAACACATAAAGTTCTGAACAACTTGTTTAAACAAAATTTTAAACAAAATATCTAACGAGCCAAGTAAAGAAAGCAGAGGGGATGGAATCGGGAACGAAAGATGACAATAATCAAAAAAGGAAGAAATAAATCAAAACATAGTCCCGAGGGGCATCAAGAGGGAGGCAAAGATCAGTTTCATCATAAATGCGATGGGATAAAATGGAGAAGAGGAGAACGCGAGGGATCCATCACTCTCACAAGCTTAGTGTCTATTTAATTGTTTTTACCAGTTGTCCTCACTTTTCTCATTGTAAACATTTGTTTATCTTAATAAGAATTTGGGATCAACATGTTCGATTGGTTACTACCAATCATAGTGGATCTAGAAACCCATCAATCAAATTAGGATTATGGTAAATTTATGATCTTGTAAAACATGACATGAGACGAGAATAAGAACAAAGGAACCCGCAATTTTAAGATTTTATTTACTGAATTTTTTCATGGCCGTCCCAATAAAAATATAGGCCATGTGTTATTAAAGTAAAACAGTTTTTATAGGACTGGTTTAACTGTAAAAAAAATTATATTTGAGCTTAAACTTTATCAAAAAGGAAAAAAAATTAGGTTCTAAGTTTTGCTATGAAATTTTTTTGGATCCCATGACTTACTAAATTTTTTTGAGGTCCAACAACCTACTAAAAAGATTTTGAGTTCTATAACTTACTGAAAAATAGTTTATAATGTAAAAAAATATTAACAAAATTCTGATTTAAAAGAGACTAATAAGATTTTTTAAAAAGAACTCTCAAACTTTTGAATTAGGTGTCATATCTCATATCATACGTGTTAAATGACAGCTCTGAATCGTGCCATATAATTTGGTTTGGTTCGACTATTTCTTCCTGTCCTCAAATCGAAAACCGTGCCAAGTTCTAATATAATTGCGATCCATTTAAGACCAATCTCCAATCCCCATGATGATTATGGTACATGGCCATTCACTCTTTTTGCTATTTACAACTAATCACGGTTATGATGATGATTATGCGTGCGTGGTGATCGTGACCTTACAAATTTATTTTACTTTTATCTATTATCACTTAATTAAATAATTGTTTTCATCTATTATAATATTAGTTATTATTTATATATAGAAATATACATTTGAATATTCTATACATATGTCTGCGAAACTACATGATCCGATAATCAGAAGAAAGTATATGTTGGTTTAAAGATGTGAACACTAATTTAGTGTCTCTCTGTTTATGTCACAATGTATGAATTACTTGTAGGAATATACGAAAAGAGTCATGAAATGTTTTTGCTAAACCATTTGACTAAAGATCGACGACGTGCGTCTTCAAAATAGTTACAGCTATAACACAATTGTCTATTGAAAGCAATGGTTTGCTTGATACATTCTCACGTGACTCTCATATAATTCACTAGTGTGAATGTTTCTCTTAAATATTTTAAATATACATATATATATATATATACATGTATATGTATATTCCCGTATTACAGAATATTTTGAAATAAATAATATATCAACTATATAAATGGGTCAACTGAATTAATTAATTGGTAAACAATATGAGTTAAATAAAGAAATACAAAAAGAATTAAGAAAATCAAATAATTAATAAATATGGAGTAGTAGTTAGTTGATATACAACAGATGAAGACAATGCTCTCTCACTGATTTTCAATTAATTAAAACAAAAACAATTAAGAAACAAAAGAACCGTACAACATATGGGTCTCTATGTTTGTCTATAAAAACATTACTACTCTCCATTCATAGAATTAAAACCAAAGTGTTCAAAAAAAAAAAAAAAAGAAAAAAAATGGCAAGTTATAATTTTCCTCCAGAAATCCATTTGATTGTAATGACAATATTAATCATAATAACTCAGACGACAACGAATACATATCCACAACCATGGAATATTCTTTCTCACAACTTGGCCGGAAAACTCACCACTGATTCCTCATCCATCGAATCAGCCGCTACAGATTTTGGCCACGTCACAAAAATCATCCCCTCCGCCGTATTAAATCCATCCTCCGTCGAAGACATCACCGATCTCATAAAACTCTCGTATGACTCTCAACCTTCTTTCACTATAGCCGCTCGTGGTCATGGACACAGTCACCATGGCCAAGCCGCGGCTAAAGATGGAGTTGTGGTCAACATGCGGTCAATGCTAAACCGGGATCCAGACATCAAGGTGTCTAAAACCGGTTTATATGCAGACGTGAACGCTGCTTCGCTATGGATCGAGGTCTTAAATAAAACGTTGGAGTTAGGGTTAACGCCGGTTTCTTGGACGGATTATTTGTATTTAACGGTCGGTGGCACGTTATCTAACGGCGGAATTAGTGGACAAACGTTTCGATATGGTCCACAAGTCGGAAATTGTTTAGAGATGGACGTTGTTACTGGTACGTACCATCATATTTTTTGCCCACAGAGACATATATTGGTTTTTATTTCCTATGTCTCTTATTACAAAACTAAATTATACGTTTCTTTCGTCTTTTCTTTTAGATCTGCCAAATCACTTTTGGTTATGCTCTTCTTTTGTTCCTATTGCTTGTCACTTTTCTTTTCTTTTTTTCTCTGATTTTTTTTTGTTTGTAAACAGTTTAATTTCTCCAACCTGTTGATATACCTTCTTTTTTTTGATAAATTGTAAATATAGCTTTTCTTCTTTTAACACACCCATCTAGTAAAAAACACACACACACACCCATCTAAATTACTTTTTTTTTTCTTTTGTCAAGAATATTCATCAAAATCCGGATCTATATCCAAATCCCCATACTAATTAATTTTTTGTTTAAGATTATAAAAAGAAATATGTAGACTATGGTATAGAATGAGTGGTTGTAATAAGGTTATTTATTTCTATTTAGAGTAAAGGGTTTCGTTAATTTTTATATCAAACATGTGAATGCAAAGGTTGATTTTTTAATAGACGATTTAGCAATAGAAGATTTCGTTGGTTCATGGTATTACAAAAAAAAAAACAAAAGTTGGGTATATGTGTCATCATATATAGTAGTATATAGATTCTTTTTAAAATAAAATAAATTTGTCTCTAAAAAAAACAGCTAAAATTAAACTGTGGTTTAATTTTTTTTCTTTTCGATTTTACCACTCTATATATACATATATATATATATATGTTACAAATTTACCTAACATTTATTCTGAATACTTAAATATTTAAAATAACTTAGTTATAATGAAAAAATCGTGGAATGTTGTAAGTGTAATTTCTTCGAAATTTACATGGTGGTATAGACATTTGGAGGTGAAGATTAAGAAAACAAAACTATAAATCAACCCAAAAGGGTCCCACACATATGGTTTTTCACGAGGTTTCTTGTGGCATAAAGGACAAAGCTTAAAAGTTCATAATGTTTAAGTCCAAATAGATTTAAGCATCAGTCAATTTTATTATTAAAGCTGTACCCATTAATGTCCACAGATACAAGCCACTGAGATGAATACATACATAACACATTGTTTGTCTCTCTCAAGTCTAGTTAGTTAGTTTACAAAGACTTTCTACGTACATTTGGTTTACAGATAACATTATTTAATGAAGACCGACTTTATTTCGCACTTTAGGCTCAACACAACGTTGCGTTTTCATATATCTTATGATATTCTTCATTAACTTTCTTATTTGGTCAAATGATCGATCGTTTTTATAATGGAATTTTTTTAGGAAAAGGAGAGATTGCAACTTGTTCCAAAGACATGAACTCGGATCTTTTCTTCGCCGTGTTAGGAGGTTTGGGTCAATTCGGAATCATAACAAGAGCCAGAATTAAACTCGAATCAGCTCCCAAAAGGGTATGCTAAATTTTAAAATGCTGCTATATATATATATATTTATCAACTAAATTTTAATTGTTACATTTAGTGTTGAACTTATGTGTATTTTCGACTTTTTTTGTTTTTGAAGGTTAAGTGGTTAAGGTTTCTATACATAGATTTCTCCGAATTTACAAGAGACCAAGAACGATTGATATCGGAAACGGACGGTCTAGATTTCTTGGAAGGTTCCGTTATGCTAGATCATGGCCCACCTGATAATTGGAGATCCACATATTATCCACCGTCCGATCACTTAAGGATCGTGTCAATGGTCAAACGACATCGTGTCATCTACTGTCTCGAAGTCGTCAAATACTACGACGAAACTTCTCAACATACAGTCAACGAGGTCCGTACAATAGAAATAAAAAATACATGTATAATTGAGATCTTTAATCATGCATAATTAACCAATACTTGTATTATTTAAATTACTACATGCAGGAAATGGAGGAGTTGGGAGAGAATTTGAACTATGCGAAAGGCTTTATGTACGAAAAAGATGTGACGTACATGGATTTCTTAAACCGGGTTCGAACCGGAGAGCTAAACCTCAAATCGAAAGGCCAATGGGATGTTCCACATCCATGGCTTAATCTGTTCGTACCAAGATCACAAATATCTAAATTTGATTTTGGTGTTTTTAAGAGAATTATTCTTAGAAATAACATCACTACCGGTCCTGTACTTGTCTACCCTATGAATCACAACAAGTAAGTTATAATCAATATATATATATATATATATATTGCAATTATTAAAATTATGACTAATATTTGGAATTTGTTTTAAAGGTGGGATGATCGGATGTCGGCCGCAATACCGGAAGAGGATGTATTCTATGCCGTCGGGTTCTTACGATCGTCGGATTTCGACAATTGGGAAGCTTGTGAGAAAGAAAACATGGAGATATTGAAGTATTGTGAGGATGCTAAAATAGGAGTTATACAATATCTTCCTTATCATTCATCACAACAAGCTTGGGTTAAACATTTTGGTCCTAAGTGGAATGCTTTTGAAGCCAGAAAATTTAGATATGATCCTAATATGATATTATCTCCTGGACAAAATATATTTCCATAAGTTATACTACTCTTGTGTTAGCCTCTAATTAGTTAATTAATTATATTTGTTAGTCAATTCTCGTCATTTTTAAATATCGATACTGTACTTAGAATTAATTACAAGTTTGTAAATTGTAAAAGTAATTACAAATTTCGGTGGAAGAATTTGGTAATAAAAGCATAATGATGATAAGAAAGTGGGAATTGATAGGAAAGTGAAGGACATGATCATAAGATTCGAAAGTAAGCCTAAATGTGAAAACTATCTTTTAGTAAGGAGGAAATTTGTAACATGCAGAGATAATATAGAGTTAATGGAGTAGATAATAAATAATTATGTCTGACAACTGTCTCCAAACCTTTTTCTTACAGTCTGCGGGAAAGCAGGAGACACCCACACTTCTTGCCTCCTTTCTGTTTTTTCCTGCTCTTCAAATTTTTATATATTATTTTCTGTACTTTGAAGATCTTGGTCTAACGAAATCCACGTCTAATTGGTTGGATTCCTATCGGATTTTTTTATGTCTTTATTTTGCGAATTTACGATCAATATTTATCGATTATCTTCTACATTTTTTGTGTGTGTTAAGACTTAAGATCAAAGGGAAAAATATGATCGGAAACAAATTATAATAGTCATTACATTTACAACCACACTGGTTTGTTCATTTAACTACAAAATCGGATATCCTTGACGGAACTTTTTTTTTTTTTTTTTTTTTATGGTCAGGAAAATAAAAATTTCATTTATAAATAGTTCAACAAATGATAGGTAGAGAGTTAATTACATCTTTTGCTAGTTTATCTGCTACAACGTTGGATTCTCTGCTGGTTAAATTAAAGGAGATCTCTTCAAATGAGAGAAATAGTGATGAGATATCATATATGATTCTATAGAGAGCTTTCGATGATTCCTTGTTGATGTTGATGATAGAGTTAATGAGTTCTTGAGAATCCAAAAAGACATCAATCTTCCGGTGACATCTACCAAGAGCATAGAGAATCCTTCGCACATTGCAAGCCTTTCTGCAATTTTAGGGCAGAATTAACATGGTCATTGTAAAATTCGGTTACTCTCCTTTTTTTTACTTTCTCTTATTTTTTGACTTTTTCTCCTTTTTTTACTCTCTTTCTTCTTTTTTACTCGCTCTCCTTTTTTATCATCTCTATTTTTTTACTCTCTCTCATCTTTTGATTTTTTCTCCTCTTTTTTACTTTGTTTCATCTTTTTACTGTCTCTCATTTTTTTTTAATGAACCCCACTTTAAGAACTACTCATTAATCCTACATAAAAATTATCCACAAAAATACAACTTTTAACTCTAAGAACCCCATTTTAAAATACCCCCAATAATATTGCTCTTACCTGGGTAAATGGAGAAAATGACCTTTTATTTCAGTCATTGGTGGGTCTCTATCAGCATATCATTCAACGCAGCATAGATTGAGTGTTGAATTGCCTGGTCAATGATATTTTTCCTATTTCCTAGTTTTGAGGTGAACAAGTCTTGAAAATATGAAGAGATTATCACTACAAGAAAACAAGTGATTTGCGACGGAAATTTGCGAGGAAAATTTTCCGTCGCAAACTTTGCGTTGGATTTGCGGCAAACTTGCGATGTATGACAAAATGTCGCAAGGACGTCGCAAACTTGCGACGGAGATATTAGCGTCGCAAAACCTGTGACGAATTCGCGACACACTTGCAACGAATTTCACTTCGTCGCAAATCCGAAGCATATTTTCGACGTATTTGCGATAGTTTTTTTCTGATGCATCTTTTGCGACGCATTTGCGATGGCTCTGCGACATTTGGTACAGTACATCGCAAATGAGTAGCAAATTTTGCTTCTTTCCCTATAAATAGACCCAATGGGAGATTGTAACTCCACACCAAATCTCAAACACTAAGAGAGAGAAAGTAGTGAGAGGAAAAAAAATTTTGCAAAAAAAAAAACTTTTGAAAATAAAAATAAAAATGATGTCAGAAGCGGAAGTGGTTGCATTACGACGATGGATGTATAATCGAAGAGATATGCAAACTGGAGAAGTGACGAAGGAGTTTCGAGATGGTTTGCGGGAATTCATAAATTAGGCAGCTAATAACCATTGTACTCCAAATGACGGTAACATCTTTTTTCCATGTGTAAAGTGTGGGAATAGGAAATATTTGAATATAGATATGGTGAA
>OVBA01003140.1:0-23661 GCA_900406435.1 Lepidium aucheri | reverse complement strand
CGTCTCATGGCTTGAGAGTGGAGGATCATAGGAGATCTCATTTGCATAAACATAAAGAACAATAAAGTAAAGAGCAGAAAGTAAAGATGAAGATCAATCTAAATTCATTACATTCAAATCAAAGCTTAAACATAAAAGTACCTTATTTAAAGCATAAAAGAAAGCAACAACAAAATAGAGAGAGTTTTATTTGGCTAAACAATAGATAAAAATGCTAAGATAGTGATTAAGGGGTATTTATAAGGTCAGTTGCATAATCCTAATGGTCAAACCGACCTAAGTTGGTCAACCAGAAATCTTGTCCTTGGAGTTCTTGCACGAGCTTGGGCACCGATGAGTGGTTCTGTTCTTTGCCCTCGGGAGTTGAAGCCGAGTGAATAGTCATAGTGTAATGGATTTGTCTTCCCTCGAAGCAGATAGCTGGAGGCTGGTGACTGAAGCATCTTTTCCAGAGCGTTCCGAGCACTCCTCGCCCTGTGATCCACGAGGCAACGATCCGAGTTTGCATGATTTATTTTGCCTAGCAGCTAATCCAATTATCCTTAGCTCCATTTTTAGATCTTTTTTCCTCCTTTACCTAGAATAAACTGCAAACTCCAAATGCAAATGCAAAGAAAGCAAAACAAACCTAAAAAGACCTAAGTAATCGGATGATCTATCTAAACGAATGCAAAACTACCTAAAACAAGACTCTAAAATCATCAAAAATCACACACATGATTTACTCTTAGACCTTTCTCTCCATTGCTGTTTACTCCTCTGACTTGTTCTGCCTCTAGAATCACCAATAACAAACAGCCCTTCTGAATCAGTCCTTGTTGTAGCTAACAATCCTTTCTCCTTCAGGTCTCTCTCATTTGAGTATACAGAGTTCACAACATCATTTAATGTAAGAATTTCTGAGGATCAAGCACTTCAGATTCTAGATGCAGTATGATCAACTGGTGGACACACTTAAGTATGGAAGTGAGAATATCAGCAATGTCAATGTTAATACTTGCCAAATCCTCTACTAGCTTAAGGAAAGTATCCAAGTTTTCTTCAATGCTTTTTTTTCAACCATCTGGAAACTAGTGAATTTATGTTTCAAATATATTCGGCTGGACCTTGCTTTAGATTGGTAATCTTGTTCCAATGCTTTCCAGATTCCTCTCGCTGTATTTTCCTTTATCACTTTTCTTAGGACACCATCACTAAACACATGCTGATCAGATTCTTTGCTTGTTTATCCTTTTGAGGATCCACCACCTTAGGCTTAGACTTAACCTTTTCATCCTTATCAGTTGAATCTACCTCAACTGATTCTTCCTCTAATGTAGACTCTAAACCCAAAATCTCTAATTGACACAACATCTTGTGTTTCCACAAACCAAAATCACCCTTGCCATCAAAGATAGCAACCTTAAATGTTCCTTGTGTAGGCTCCATTACTATTGACTGATTTCTTATGTTCTTCTCTCTCTTTCAGGTACCAAAAAAGTGAACAAACTCCAAAGGAATCTTAACCTCCACAAGTAGATGTACTTGCAAACAATAATTCTACCCACCGAGAATCTCCCTTCACTATTTTACACATGTAGAAAACCAGTAACCTTTCTATGAACCGACTAGATGGAGAACGATATCTTTTGATTTCTTTCTCGGAAACTCCAAGTGCTTCTCAATACCAGGATGTAACTTGCGCTCTGATACAACTTTGTTGAGTTTTAACAGCAGAAATAGTCTTAAGTCGCTTAGAGTTTCTTTGTCTTTCTTGTTGCTCAAGTTTTAGGATCATTGTAAAAGACACCGAGATTTAATGAATTTCCCGAATGGTTACGAGTACGTCTCGTGGGAAGTATTTACCCAAAATCTACTAAGGAACCAAAGAGTTACACAACTTCACACCCCAAGAGAATATATAAAACCCTTAGAAAGATAAGAACACCCAAATCTCTTTGTCTCTCGTGATAATCTTTCTTGACTGCTCTCTCACCCAAAAAACCTAAGTAACAATACATAATATATATTGCTCACAAGTCTTGGCTGTCCGTGGGCTTCATCTTTAGTGGCCCAACATCTTTAATAACTCAAATCCGTAGAAATCCATTAGCGAAATATTAATGGGCTTTGGTCAACAAATCCTTCAGACTTTACGTTCAACTTATTGTTCGAACAATCCTTTTTAACTATTGTAACTTGATGATGTTGAGAAATGATGAGTTAAAAGAAAAAAAATGCAGAAATTAAGTAAAGGAAATGACACCAAGCAATTTACGAGTTCTGAAATATCACAATGATCATGCCTCCCGGAATCCACTAGAATCAGAAAAGAATATCACAAGAGATACAATTGTGAGAAATGACAATTGTGTTACAAGAGATACAATCAGCAAAGAATACTCAACTTTACACTCAAATATTATCACTGTTCTTTGCTCTCAAAACTCTGTTATTTTCTGTTGCATCTCTCACAATCCCTGAACTTCCGCTTATAAGCAAGAAATCTACCATTGCAATCATGTCCTGCCTCCCAAAACATAACCGTACCTTGACTTCTTCTTTGCTTATTACTTGAACAACACGTTTTATTCAGCTGCTGATTAACCACATTTTGATAATAACACGTGTTCAGTGTCTCACAATTTCTATTTATTAGATTCTTATAAGGCTATCGTACAAAGGCACAAATTATACAAAATATTCCATTCTAGAAATGAATATTTATATAGGTCATTGTATTAAACAACACACATATCAAAACCCACATATAAAAAAGGGTTCAATATATCAGGATCGCTTAAAGAGTTTAGGATTCTCTTTCAAGTTAGAGGATTTGCCTCTAATTGTAAGAGTTGTAGTATTAGAGATATTTCTTTTTCCTTCCTGGAGTATTTCCTTTTGTGTGAAGATTTTCGAAGAATTGTATCTTTCTTGGCTAACTTAGTGCTAAAGTCATTAATGTTTGTGCAAGAACCCTAGTTGGTCTAAAGCAACATCCTCGCCGTCGTGTCTTCATCTTCGTCGAATTGCTGCTGTTTCATCAACTTAAGTGTTTTTTGTCCTTGTTTTCTCTGTGTGGTTTATAGAGAGATACTTTGTGTCGGTTTGTTAGGATAATTTATGTGCGAAGGATTTGGATTATTATCCAAAAATGGATCAAAACATCAACAAAACATTAGAGGAGATGTCTCTTGATAAGGAGAAGCCTATTGTTGAAGATAAGTTGAAGATAAGCTTAACGTGTAGCTTGTAGTGCAAGCAACCTATGAAATATGAATAGTTAGTTATTTAGAAGTTATCTAAATATTCTAGAGTTATCCTATTAGGTTTAGGTTTTTGTTAAGAGACTATAAAAGAGATGTTGAGTTGTGACATCCTATTGTGTGTGAAATCAATTGTTTGAGAGTTTTGGTTTTGAGAAATTTTCCGAAGCTAATAATAAGAGAGTTATTCTTAAAAGATTTTTGTGTTCTTTCGCTTTAATATTTGGTATCAGAGCCAAACAAATCCAAGAAGTTTGAAATCGAGTCATGAGTTAATTGGTTGAGACAAAACCGAAGGAAGGAGGGCCTTCCTCGTCGTCCATACAATGTCCGATGTTGAGCACCACAAATTGCACAGTTTGTGCTATACGTACGAATGTGTTGTTCGAAGTTCATAGGGTTTGGTGTGCTATTGAAACAGAAGGAGAGGATAGAGAGAAAAATAGCATGGCTATAGCTCTCTTGTTTCAATCCATCCCTGAAACACTTATCCTACAAGTCGGAGATCTTGAAACCCCAAAAGAGATTTAGAAAGCAACTAAAGCGAGACATGTAGGAGCTGAAAGAGTTAAGGAGGGTAGACTACAAACCCTAATGGCCGAGTTTGAAAGGATGAGGATGAAAGAAACTGATACAATAAATGGGTTTGTTGGTAAGCTCCCCGAAATCACATCAAAAGCTGCTGCCCTAGGAGAAACAATTGTCAAATCAAAGGTTCTGAAGAAGTTTCTTAATAGCTTACCTAGGAATAAGTATATCACAATCATTGCTACTCTTGAACAAGTCCTTGATCTTAAGAAAAGAAGCTTTGAGGACATAGTTGGAAGGTTAAAAACCTATGAAGAAAGAGTTAGTGAAGAAGAGCAACTAGATCGTGATGAAGGGAAACTTATGTATCCTAATATGGAATATCAAGAGGATGGTTGTCAAGGACGTGGTAGAGGACAAGGGAGTCAAGGATGAGGTAGAGGAAGAGGCCGTGGACGTGGTAATGTTAAAGGTGGAGAGCTAAAGAAGGACTTATCACAAGTTATTTGCTTAAGATGTGATAAGAAAGGACACTTTGCAAGTAAATGTCCCGATAGACTTCTTAAACTCCAACAAGCATATGAAAACATGGAGAACGAAAGAGAAGAGAATCAAGAGGGTGATGATCTCTTCTTTCATGAGGTTGTACTTCTTAATGAGAAGAATCCAACCGAATAAATTTGAAACGTGTGATAAAAGGTTGTGGTACTTAGACAATGGGGCAAGTAATCATATTTCAGGAGAAAGAGATTTTTCTCCACACTAGATGAGACAATCACAGGGAAAATAAGGTTTGGAGATGATTCCCTTGTTGATATAAAAGGAAGAGGAACAATTGTCTTTATATGCAAGAATGGCGAGAAGAAGACTATGCCAAATTTCTATTACATACCGGATTTAAAGAGAAATATATTGAGTCTCGGACAAGCCACTGAGTCCAGCTGTGAGATTAGAATGAAGGACGAGTATCTTCATTTATATGATCATGAAGGGAAGCTTATGATCAAAGCTTTGAAGTCGAAAAATTGTTTATACAAAATACACATAGAGGTCGATGTAGTTAAGTGTCTACAAGTCGATAAAATAACTAAGTGGCATGCGAGATTAGAGCATATTAGAGTAGGAACAATGAAGAAAAGAATCAATAAAAGTTTGGTAATAGGAATTCCAAAGATTTCGTTGGAGAAAAAGCATTGTTCCTCATGTTTACTTGGGAAGCAAGTAAGGAAACCATTTCCTAGAGCAACTATGTTTCGAGCAAAGGAAGTTCGTGGACTAGTTCATGGAGATCTTTGTGGGCCTACTACACCTGCCGGAAACAAGTATATCCTTGTTTTAAATGATGATCATTCTCGTTATATGTGGGAAATTCTCTTAAGTGATAACAGTCAAGCTTTCAACAAGTTTAAAGTTTTTAAACTCACGATTGAGAAGGAAACATGAGAGAGTATCAAAGTTCGTAGAACAGATAGCGGAGGAGAATCCTTGTCTCAAGAGTTCAAAACGTTTTGTGAAAGGTGTGGGATCAAAAGACACTTAACCACTCTTTAGAGACCTCAACATAATGGAGTTGTTGAAAGAAGGAATCAAACCTTGATGGAGATGGTTCGAAGCATCTTGAAACACATGAACTTACCAACATACTTATGGGGAGAAGCTGTGAGACATGCTACTTATGTCATCAATCGTGTGTGAACAAGAGCATTGGATAGTCTAACACCGTATGAGGCATTGAAAGGAAGAAAACCGAATATTGAGCATTTAAGGATTTTCGGTTGCATAGCCTATGCAAAAGTGGAAGGATCTTATCTAAGGAAGTTAGATGATAGGTCACGAGCTCTAGTTCACCTAGGCACCAAACCAGGTTCCAAAGCTTATCGATTGCTTAACCATAGAACACAAAAGATCATTATTAGCTGAGATGTGATTTTTTATGAGAAGAAGGGATGGAAGTGGAACGATCTAGATGAAAATCATGAAAGAAGGGATTTACAAGGGATTCAAATAAGCTTTGGAGAGCATACAATAAGAGAAAAAGGTGAAAAAGATGCAAGCGAAGAAGAAAGATTATCTTATGGAGAAGAAGTTTCGATGGAGGAACAAATCAATCAAGAAAGTGAATCTTGTCCACCATGATGATCAACCAGAGAAGTTAAAAGGCCTAGTTATCTCGATGCTTATGTTCTTCTTACCGAATATGATGGTGTTTGACTCTTATTATCAATCAATCAAGAGCCATGTGATTTTAATGCAGCAAAGGATTCAATTCAATGGGTCGATGCTTGTGAAGGGTTTGTGACAAAAGGGAAGGAGAATAAGGTCTACAAATTCAACAAAGCATTTTTGGTTTAAAGCAAGCACCAAGAGCATGGAACCATAAAACCAACAAGATTCTTATGGAAATGAATTTTGTTGAGTGTACAAAATAACCATCTTTGAATCAAAAAAGAGATGACAATGAACTCCTACTTGTGGCTGTATATGTGGATTATTTGCTTGTTACCGGTAAACAAGTTTTTAGAGCCTCCCAGACGTGGCATACAGTTTGTTCAACTGGTAAGATGGGCCTACTCCAGAGAAGTTGTGAGACCCATAAAAGTGGCGGTCAGAACGTTACAAGTGGTATCAGAGCCAAGTTACAAGTTTGAAGAAGACATTTGAGTTCAAGAAAGGAATGTCAAGTAAATTTGAGATGACTGACCTTGGTAAACTTACTTATTATCTTGGAATTGAGTTTTCACAAGAAAGAGGTTGCATAACTTTAGGACAAGAAAGGTATGCAAAAAAGATCTTTGAAGAGGCAGGTATGTTTGATTGTAGTCCTACTCAAATTTTGATGAATCAAGGGACTAAGCTATCAAAATCTCAAGAAGAGAAAGGAGTTGACGAAAAGAAGTATAGAAAGCTAATAGGATGTCTTTGATATCTACTCCATACTCCACTGGATCTTTCTTATCATGTTGGTATTCTAAGTAGGTAAATGACCAAACCAAAGGAATCACATAGAGCTGCTCTAAAACAAATTTTAAGGTATTTGAAGGGAACACTTTCACATGGTCTTAGGTTTACACAAGGTAACAAAGAAGGGCTGATTGGTTTTAGCGATAGTAGTTATAATGTTGATCTAGATGATGGAAAAAGTACAACATGTCATATTTTCTACTACAATGGATGTCCAATCAGTTGGTGTTCACAAAAGCAAGAGACTGTGGCTTTATCCTCATGTGAAGCCTAAAGTGTAGCTTGTACCGCAAGCAACCTAAGAAATAGGAACAGTTAGTTATTTAGAAGTTATCTAAATATTCTAGAGTTATCCTATTAGGTTTAGGTTTTTGTTAAGAGACTATAAATAGAGATATTGAGTTGTGACATCCTATTGTGTGTGAAAACAATTTTTTGAGAGTTTTGGTTTGAGGGATTTTCCAAAGCTATTTATAAGAGAGTTATTCTTAAAAGATTCTTGTGTTATTTTGCTTCAAGCTTCAAAGTGTACCAAAAGAAGTTGTTGCTGAAAGAATACGATGCAACATTCAGGGACGTCTTTTGAATCTGACATGTCAGCGAATGGCAAATTTCATTCATGAGATGCGACAGTTATGGAGAGTCCAAGGAAGTTTTATAGGTATAGCCCTATCATATGAATGATTCCAGTTCATTTTTGATAATGAGAATGATCTACAAACTGTTTTATCGGCTAGAGCATGGACATATGAGGACTGGGAAATGGTTTTGGAGAAGTAGATGGATAAACTGTCTGAGGATTATGTTCAGATGATTCTGGTTTGGATCCGGATGAGAAACATTCCAATAGAATGGTATGATTCGGATGTCATAAAAGAAATTACAAGCTACATTGGAAAAGTTACAGAGCTTTCTTTTGACCCGCTAAAGCCTCAGACTAAAGGCTTCATCAGAGCTAAAACTTCTTTTAATGTCAATAAGCCATTGGGGAATACCCACGAGTTTGGATTATCTATGTGTGAGATTGTAAAGATCTCTTTTGAATATGAACGACTCAGGAAAATGTGTTATGGGTGTCAACGCTTGACACATGATGAATCTCATTGCCTCTTTATCAGTGCAAACCGACATCATGATGCTTAGGTAGGTGTAAAGGAGATTGTACCAAAGGTTGCTAGGAAGCTAGATAAAGAAGATATACTGTGAGGAGTTATTACTGCTTGATGTGTATCATGTTTTAACCCTAAGCTATTCACTGCAAGTGCACAACAAATCAAGTAGTAATCTAGGATCGTATCCACAAGGATCAAGTTATCACACTATCAATTCTGAAACTAAATTAGAGCTAAGACAAATAGAAGAATGGTTGTGAAGTAAATCAAAACAGAATTAACGAATAACAATAAATGATTAAAGCACCAAGCTTAGGAAATTCTTCGGGAAACAAGGAATTTGAACCATGAAACTATTCAGGCAACATTCATTCAACAATCTCGACTCAGACATAAAATTATAACCAACCCACTCTCGTGGTATCAATCACCATATCCAGCAACCTAGTGGTCATAACTCTCGTTGGTACCAAGAAACTAATTTGCATTACCGATCAGGTCTAATAAGTCCACAATCAACCTTAACATCAGCTATCGCGGTTAAGGATTGATTGCTCACCTAACGAGGATCCAATTTCCTAACAAGCTTTTGGAATGGTAGGTAATCTAAGATCATTGATTAGTTAGCTACTCTAATCTAAGCCTTAAGTATATCAATTAGGTGGAGAACACATCAAGCAATTCCTATTTGTTCCTCATTCATAAATTCCTTACAACCCTAGGAAATCCTAAACTTGATTTGGGAACTACTCAGACATGGTGAAGAAGAAGATCATATTGCAAATTATATTGAAAAACATAAAAGTAAATTGTATTGAAATAAGAGGGTTCAGAATTCTTCTGCAATGGTGTAAGGATCGAAATCTCTCTCCCAAAATCTCAAATATAGGTTGTTCTCACGTAATGAATCTCTCTCTAAAACATAATGAAATTTGCTCTTATATAGGTCCTAAAAAGGTAGGTATAAAATAGGAAAATTAGGTTTTTGTCCTTGTTAGCTTTGCTGGTCGATCGATCAAGGATCTTGATCGATCGATCAATGCCAAATTGCTCGATCTTCAATAGGTGTTGGTCAATTAGTAGATTGAGCGCGTCTCTTACTGACCAATCAAGGATCGATCGATCAAGTGTGGTGATCCATCGATCAAGATTCTGAAATTCCACATATTGCTCTAATTCATCCTGGCCAAGCTTTAAGGACATAATCTGAATTTTACCTATTTTACACTTGAAAAGACTCTATAAAGCAAATAAACAATATGAAAATATGCGAATTAATGAGCTTTAAACCGATAGAAATGAGGTATATCAATTCCCCCATACTTAGCTTCTTGCTTGTCCTCAAGCAAAGAAAGAAAAGATTGAAAGAAAGATTCCACTCCAAAGAACTCATTCGTCATCAGATCACTCCATATCAATCGCATAGTAAACCACACAACACTTACCTGTCAGAATCAAGACCACCTTGTACTTCCCCCTGACTTAGCTTCTTGCTAATTAGACTCCACAATTAACATCAAAATACCCAAATGCACCATACCGACTTCCTAAAGTATCTAAGTGTGGTCTCATCAAGGAAGTATCGATCAATGGACACATGGACTCATCATCAACCTTTAAATGAACCCAAGATTATCTTCCTATGGCTCTTTTCGTCTCATTCTATTCGTTTGCAGCCGATTTCTCCCTACTTACGTAGGATATCATTTTATTTTTTTATCGGCTGCTCAACCAATTTCTCCCTACTTACCTAGGGTATCATTTTATTTTTTTTATTGGCTGTCCAACCAGATATCTCTCTACTTACCTAGGGTATCACTTTAATTTTTTAACTGATTGGTTCTTTAGCAACTCAAACAATGAAAGCATAAGTGGCTTCATTGGAACAAATTTTTGATTGCCAAATTTTGTATTGCTTCAACTTTGTTTTATATTTACTTCAGAATCTTAAATCATTCAAATCTCTAGGAGAGGGGAACCATACTAACACAGATAAGTCCTTCAGGATTGAAGAGAGGAATCTGATCCAACGTATACCAAGCCCCTTGACAAGAAAATTAAGTCAGGTTAAGGTTAAAATCGGCATAAATTCTTCTAATATCTGAAAATCGATATGTGTCATTGAGAAGATGTTGTGTCTCTAGGTTTTCCAATAGTCAATCAATTTCTGACAAACAAACATTGATGGTACTTTGTTCATGACATGCAACAATCCTCAAAAATCATAGTTCTAAAAAAGCATTTTATAGTTCAAAAAGTCAACAAGTAATCAAAAAGTGTATTAGTAACAAAGAACATCCTCCCCCAGACTTATTCACACCGTCTTGAAAGAGAATGTCTCGCATAAAAGGAACAAAAATTAGATGTATCGAAGGAAGAGAAAAAGAAAAGAGAACCTGTACCCATGATCGATCGATCTCTACCTGTGAGTGATCGATCCGGGTGTGAGCGAGTTGTAGATCGATCCAGGGTCTATCTACAAATCGAGCGCATGGAGCCTAGTCCCACTGATCAATCAATCCGGTAATCGCGGTTGATTGCACGGTCGTGCGCACACCTATTTCTATCCATGATCGATCGACCGTGTGTCTGATCAATCAATTGCTTCCCGATTTCCTAAAACGAAACAAAAACAAAAGAGAAAAAACAGGAACCAAATAATGCAAAACAAAAACTGAAAACTTAGTAGTGGGTTGCCTCTCACTCAGCGCTTGTTTAAAGTCCTTAGCTTTNGTCCCTAAGTTCAATTGAAGATCATTCAAAGGTATGGAAGTTTCATTGGCAATGTCCATATCGGCAAAGTAATGCTTCAAACGTCGGCCATTTATAACAAACTCGCCTCATTTTCTATCGAACAATACTATAGCTCCATAAGGATGCACTTCCTTGATGGTGAAAGGTCCTGACCACCTTGACCTAAGCTTTCCAGGGAAAAGTCTCAAACGAGAATTAAACAAAAGGGCTAAATGATTAGGAGCAAAACTCCTATTAAGGATACGCTTATCATGTGCTGCCTTAGTCCTTTCTTTGTAGATCCTCGTATTGTCATAGGCTAAGTGTCTGATCTCTTCCAACTAATTTAACTTCAAGGTCATTCGTTCGGCTGCCGGGTTGATATCATAGTTCAAATGTTTGATAGCCCAATATGCCTTGTACTCGAGCTCAACTGGAAGGTGACAAGACTTCCCATAGACCAGATGGAATGCGGTTGTACCCAATGGAGTCTTGTAAACTGTCCTATATGCCCAAAGAGCTTCATCAAGTTTGGAAGACCAATCCTTTCTTGTCGAACAAACAGTTTTCTGTAGTATGCTTTTGATTTCTCGGTCTGAAACTTCAACCTTTGCACTTGTTCGAGGATGATATGGAGTAGCCACTTTGTGATGAACCCCATACTTCTTTAGAAAACCATTGAATTTTTTGTTTATTAAGTGAGAACCACCATCACTGACGACAACTCGCAGAGCACCAAACCTAGGGAAAATAACATGCTTGAACATCTTCAATACAACTTTAGCATCATTCATTGGGCTGGCCAGCGCCTCCACCCACTTGGAAACGTAATCAACTGCTGCAAGTATGCACTGATTCCCTGAAGAATTAGGAAAAGGTCCCATGAAGTCAACTCCCCAAACATCGAAGACTTCAACTTCGAGTATAAAATTCTGAGGCATCTCATTTCTCTTGCTAATGTTCCCTTGTCTTTGACATGAATCATACCTTGAGATCAAAGCATGAGCATCCTTGAACATAGTTGGCCACCAAAAACCAGCTTGTAGAACCTTCAAAACTGTCTTGAAGGTTGCAAAGTTTCCTGCATAAGAAGAACCATGACAATGAAACAAGATCCCTGAGATATCATCCTCGGATACACATCGTCTGAAAATCCCATCAGCACACTGCTTGTAAAGATAAGGTGCATCCCAATAGCACTGTCTGATGTCACGAAGAAACTTCTTCTTCCTATAACTGTGAAACTCAGAGGCTCAACGTCTGCAGCTAAGTAGTTAGCAATCTTAGCAAACCATGGTTTTCCTCGAACTCGTGGAATCTTAGAAGAGGGACGAGCTGGTCTCGATGTGGTATGAATAGAGTAGACCTGTTCTTCTCTCAAACTATCATCCAAGGGGACACTGTCATCCACCTAAGCCTTGACAAGTGATCAGCCACTCCATTCTATATGCCTCGTTTGTCTCGGATCTCAAGATCGAACTCCTGAAGGAGGAGAACCCATCAAATAAGTCTAGGTTAAGCATCCTTCTTGGAGAGTAGATACTTCAGTTCTGGATGATCTGTGTGAAGAATGACCTTAGAACCAACCAGATATGATCTGAACTTTTCGAATGCAAAGACAATAGCTAACAATTCCTTCGCAGTTGTAGCTGATGTGTGTAATTTTTGATGGTTTTAGAGTCTTGTTTTAGTTAATTTTGCATCCATCTAGATAGCTTTTCCATTTACTTAGGTCTTTTTAGGTTTGTTTCGCTTTCTTTGCATTTGCATTTGGATTTTAGAGTTTTATCTAGGAAAAGGAGTAAAAAGGAGCTAAAACTGGAGTTAAGGACAATTGGATTAGCTGCTAAGCGATAAAGATCGTGAAAACTCGGATCGCTACATAGTGGATCGCAGGGCGAGGACTGCTCAGAATGCTCAAGAAAAGATGCCTCAATCACCAGCCTCAACCTATCTGCCGCGATGGAAGATAAATCTATTACACTCGGACCATCCACTCAGTCTCAACCCCCGAGGACAAAGACAAGAACCACTCTTTGGTACCCAAGCTCGCGCAAGGGCTCCAAGGGCAGGATTTCTGGTTGACCGACTTAGGTCGGTTTGACAATTAGGGCTATGCAAATAACCCTATAAATACCCTCTAATCACACTCTTATCTTTTTTATCTGATGTTTAGCTGAAAAACTCTCTCTATTTTTATTGTTGTTTCCTATATGCTTGTTTAAGGTACTCTTTATGATTATGCTTTTAAGTCAATGAATTAAGTTTGATCTTTATCTTCTACTTTCTGCAATTTCATTTTAAGTTCTTTATGTTTGTGTAATCTAGATCAACCCTACTCCTCCGCACTCAACCCATGAGGCGCGAGTAGATTCGTGTGGATCTCGAGGATAGGGCGATCGGAGGTGAATCCATTGATTCCTTCGCTGTTCTATCTATGATCTGAACTTTGATCTCTTCTCACATGGCTAAGCTTAATGCTGATCTTTCCCTGATCAAGAGAGATCTGATTTGGGTTGTGACCTAAGGCTAGCGCCGATGGAATCAGAGACCATGTGTCATGTGAGTGATGGCTTGATCTGCCAAAGAGAGATCTAGCATGTGTGTCAGCTATTAGACGAGTTGGGCTTAGCTTAATGCTTCTGGGTTGGCTTGATCGCGGCTAGCGCCGTAATGGATCATCCGATCCAGATAGGGGTCTTCATCGTGAGAACTGGTTGATCTAGCCTTATCCTGGTCTAGGGATCGCCCAAAAGAGTTTGGCGAGTTGAGATCGGCGAGTTTATCGCTGATCAACCTCGCTATCCTTTAGAGCCATGCTTTCAACCTTATTTCTATCTTATTGCAATTGTGTGCTCTGTTTTTAGGTCATTTCTCTGTTTTGATCATTTAAATTATGTTCTTATTTTGTCTTTTAGCCTAATTTCTCATATTGTCTAGTTTGAAAGCTTGCTTTATATCATAGCCTATATTTGTGACAGATTGATAGGTTTCTTGAACTAAGATCTAGTAGTAGATAGGTTGATTACAAGAATCTCTGAGTATTTGGTTTGACAATTCCCATCTACTTACCACTATGCTCAATTGATTTGATCTTAGGACTCAAAAACCCTTTTATCAAATTGGCGCTGTTACCAATCGGATTTGCTTGTTCCAATTTATAGTTTACTAGTTTTAGGATCAAGTTGTGTTTTACTACTTAGATAACTTGTGTTTGCTTCATTCAGCTTGGATCTATAAAGACCAAGCTCCAATCCTATTGACAAGTCGTTGTTTCTGTCCTTGCAGACCTCGCAGGTATCCCTCGACAACCGAACCCGAGGGCACCATAAACAACCTGAGCTCAACGTCTGTACTTGCCATCAAGCCCCAAGTTCAGGAAACTTCACACTCCTCTGTATTTGCAGGCCTCGCAGGTACTCCTCGGAGGCCAAGCTCGAGTGCAGTGCAAAACCAGACTCTACTCGTAGGCTTTACTCGTTGTTTAGCCTTGAGGTTAGGCAAGTTTGCCTCCCTTAGCTCAACTACTCAACATGGACACTACACTTCCATCCGAGGGAATAATGGGTATGCTACATGCCATAAAGAGGGGACAACAAGCAAAAGCTGCTGCACTCACACAAAAATTTGCTGAAATTCATGATCAAATTGATAGCACATATCTGAAGCTTGAAAGCCTCAACGCAAGACTTCAGCAAGTTGAACAACTGCAAGCAAATCCACTACCTGCTCCGGATTCTGCACAGCTCTTCGCCCGTTCCCCTCGCAGCCCAATACAGCGAGGACAGTCGATGATCCGAGCTGAAAATAATGATGTTAAGGACTGCATGGTTAAAGAGAGGAAGGGTAGTTTACTCAAAGATTACACTGCCCAACATGACACCTTAAGGAATGACAAAGAGGTTCCTCCACGAGCTGGAATGGTTGCTAACACTGAGGACAGTGTGATTCATGAAGGGGGGAGAAAAAAAATGCTCAACTCGTCTCCAATAGCTAGCCTCAATACTCCACCTCGCCATGCACCAGGCCAAGGCTAACCTACGAGTGCCCAAAGATCTGCAACTCCAAACGATACAAGAAAGTTGCATACTAAACCCTTTAAACCCCCTCAGGTTCTAATGGTTAAGAGTGGCAAGGCCAGTGATTACTGCAGAACAATACCAATATTTGAGGAGGTTGTTGATGGGGAAAGCCTTAAAGCCATGTTTTCTTACAATGAGATAGCAAATCTGCCTCCTATGGAGTTGACCAAGCCTCCAACATTGGATCTCGGACCTGATATAATCTTCTAACCAATCAGAATTGTGGATGGTGCAATGGAGTATAAAGTGAAGAGCAGTAAGCGTACCAAGCCATTTACTAAAGTCAGGCAGCTCCTCTTCTCGAAGCACAAATCAAAGTGGTCAGGGCCCTTCAACATCAAAGAGCCCATGCCTTGTGGAGCCATTACTTTGGTTACCAAGAAAGGAGAGGGCCTTCCAAAAAACGGACAGAAAGTCAAGCTCTTTATGGTTGTTGGAAAAATTATTGAGGGGACTCCAATCCCCCTCTTGAAACCACCCTAAGCCAATTAGGTGTGTAGAGTCGAGCTTGAGACTATAGACAAGCTCACTTGGGAGGAAGTCTCATGTCTATCCCTTTACTTTTAAAAACTTTTATTTGCTTTACGTACTTTGGTGTTTATGTTTAGTTTTTGGATTATTTTTATTTTTCTCTTTATGCTTGGAGTGTGGTATGGTTGTCTTAGTTTCAGGTGAAAATAGGACCATTAGCGAGCTAAGTTTTGGCCCCGCATATGGCCCTCGCATGTATAACCACGAGGAGAGGACATTTTGGCAAAAAACAACAGCCATCGCAGCTGACAAGCGACGGTCTCGTGTGAGGGGCATTCAACTTCTGCCTTGAGTATCACTCAGGGACCTTCTCATGCCACCAAGAGATAAAGGACCAAGAGGAGCACACACGAGGATGGTATCTAGTCTTTAGATAAGGTGCTTCAGCCCTAGAACTGTGAGCCCTTACTACGAGGGACATCATAATGCATCCAAGAGTCTTACATAAGCCTCCAAAAAGGTACCACTCCGCTCCTTTCATTGTATATACCACATTCCATAATTAGCCTTGTTGACCTATGGTTCTCCTTTAAGCTTTTATACACACAAGAGACTGTGTGATTTAAGTTTGGGGGAGGGTCCTAGGAGTTACTAACCTTGTGTTTTGTGATGTTAGTTTGTCTTTCATCCATTTCATCAAGTAAGTAAAAATCCGGTTAGATTTTCCTTTGTGCATTTTATTGTTGCATTTCATGGCACTTAAGGCATAGAAAAACCATAAAAAATTGAAATTTTTGAAAATGAAACCTAAAAAATAGAGTGATCATGTAGTTTCATCCATTTAGATTTGTCCTTAGGTTGCATTCACTTAGGGTTCATGCATTCGAAATTGTTATGTGGGAATGATCTTGATAATGGGCAAATCTTGATAAGTTAAGCTAAGTAACCATTGTGAATGCTCTTAATTGGTAGATAGCCGTTTTGGAAAACTTTTGGGCGGATCATCGCCTTGGTGAACTTTGCCTGGGTTGTGTTTTGAATAAGTCTAGTTTTATTCCTTCTAAAACTGATTTAAATTTCCAATTTAGAGCATAGAGATGCATCAATACCTTTCTGCTTTACGTTAAGCATGATCCAAAAGTGTCTGCTTAGTACAACCCTCTCAAAAGTTAAGTGAAAAACTAAGCTGCCCGCAAAGAACTTAAACCGAGTAAGTGGTAAAGGTGAAGCGGCTGGAAGGATGCGTAAACCCGTAGCCCTTCACGTCCATGTATATCTGCTAATTTACTCCATACACGGGTTGGTGGAGCAACTTGGAAGGAAGCGTAAACCCGTAACCTTCCATGTTTGTGTAAGCCAATTTCGGAAAAGCCAAAAGGGCACAATAAAAGAAAAAAGTAAAAGAAAAAGAAAAAAAAGGAAAAAGAAAAAAATGAATAATCGGGCAGCAAAATTTTAATAAGAGGGAACTATTTAAGTTGAAAAATGAGCATGCTAAGCTTAGGGAAGTCGAAACATGTATTTGTTGATCTCTAGTCTCTTTTGAGGACCGCACCAAAAAATAAATAAGGAATTAGACTTGTACATTTAGAGACCAGCTTAGGTGATAGGAATCCATAGGTTGAATGCTATGTTTGAGGTCATTACATTGCGGTTTCCAAAATGATAGAGCCCACGTGAGGATTACGGTTTAGCTTAAGCAACTTGTTCGTTAGACAAGATGTTCCCATTTTGTGTGCAGCTTTTCCACCTTAAGTCATTGCAATTGCTTGAGGCCAAGCAAGATCTAAGTTTTGGGAGCTGATGTGTATAATTTTTGATGGTTTTAGAGTCTTGTTTTAGACAGTTTTGCATCCATCTAGATAGATTTTTTGTTTACTTAGGTCTTTTTACGTTTGTTTCGCTTTCTTTGCATTAGCATTTGGAGTTTGGAGTTTTATCTAGGAAAAGGAGCAAAAAGGAGCTAAAACTGGAGCTGAGGACATCTGGATCAGCTGCTAAGCGAAAAAGATCATACAAACTCGTATCGCTACCTCGTAGATTGCAGGGGGAGAACTGCTCGGAATGCTCTCGAAAAGATACCTCAGTCACCAGCCTCAACCTATATGCCGCGAGGGAAGATAAATCTATTACACTCGGACCATTCACTCAGTCTCAACCCCTGAGGACAAAGACAAGAACCACTCCTTGGTACCCAAGCTTTTGCAAGGACTGCAAGGGCAAGACTCCTAGTTGACCGACTTAGATCGGTTTAACCATTAGGGTTATGCAAATAACCCTATAATACCCTCTAATCACACTCTTATCTTTTTTATCTGATGTTTAGCTGAAAAACTCTTTCTATTTTTATTGTTGTTTCCTTTATGCTTGTTTAAGGTACTATTTATTATTATGCATTTAAGTTAATGAATTGAGTTTCATTTTTATCTTCTACTTTCTGCAATTTCATTTTAAGTTCTTTATGTTTATGCAATTTAGATCAACTCTACCTCTCCGCACTCAACCCATGAGGCACGAGTAGATTCGTGTGGATCTCGAGGATAGGGAAATCAGAGGTGAAACCATTGATTCCCTCGCCGTTCTAGCCATGATTTGAATTTGGATATCTTCTCACATGGCTAAGCTTAATGCTGATCTCTCCCTGATCAAGAGAGATCTGATTTGGCCCGTGACCTAAGGCTAGCGCCGATGGAATCGGAGACCATGTGCCATGTGAGTGATGGCTTGATCCGCCGAATAGAGATCTAGCATGTGGGTCGGCTATTAGATGAGTTGGGCTTAGCTTAATGCTTCTGGTTTGGCTTGATCGCGCCTAGCGCCTTAATTGATCATCCGATCCGGATAGGGGTCTTCGCCGTGAGAACGGGTTGATTAGCCTTATCACATTCTAAGGATCACTCAAAAGAGTTCGGCAAGTTGGGATCAGCAAGTTTATCAGCGATCAACCTCCCTATCCTTTAGATTCATGCTTTTAACCTTATTTCTATCTTATGTCAATTGTGTGCTCTATTTTTAGGTCATTTCTCTGTTTTGATCATTTAAATTATGTTCTTATTTTGTCTTTTAGTCTAATTTGTCCTATCGTCTAGTTTGAAAGCTTGCTTGATATCATAGTCTATCTTTGTGACAGATTGATAGGTTGCTAACTAAGATCTAGTTGTAGATAGGTTGATTACAAGCATCTCTGAGTATTTGGATCGACAATTCCAATCTACTTACAATTGTGCTGAATTGATTTGATCTTAGGACTCAAAAACCCTTTTATCAGTACCATACTTCCTTTGAGCATCATCTAAAGTTCGGCTAGCATAGTAAATCACATGCAGTTTCTTGTCTTTTCTCTGCCCCAAAACAGCCCCAAATGCATAGTCACTTGCATCACACATGATCTCAAACGACAAGTCCCAATCTGGTGGTTGCATAATCGGTGCACTCACTAAAGCTCCCTTCAATGTGAGGAAAGCTTCTTCACATTCTTTAGTGAAATCGAACTTGACAACTTTACATAGCAATTGTGTCAAAGGTCTGGCCAGCTTTGAGAAATCCTTAATAAATCGTCTATAGAACCCAATATGGCCTAGAAAACTCCTCACATCCTTCATTGTAGTTGGCGCTTTCAGGCTGGTCATGATCTCGATCTTGGCTTTGTCAACCTCTATCTAGAAAACAGTAGTAAGAGTGATTTGCCAATCTTTCAAGCATTTGATCGATGAAGGGCATTGGAAACTAATCCTTTCTAGTCGAAGAATTTAAGTTCCCGAAATCGATACACATCCTAGGTCCTGTAACAGTCCTAGTAGGTATCAATTCATTGTTCTCATTCTTTACTACAGTCACACCTCCTTTCTTAGGCACTAAATGAACAATGTTGACCCAATTAATATCAAATATAGGGAATATAATTCCTGCTTCTAATAGTTTCATGATATCTTTCTTAACAACTTCCTTAAGGCTAGAATTTAAACGTCTTTGGTTCTCTATGGAGGACTTAGACTCGTCTATCAAGTGAATCCTATGCATACACAACTCAGGGGAGATTCCGGAAATATCATCTAAGGAATAGCCTATCGCTCTACGATACTTACAAAGTTCGCACAAAAGTAAAGCAGTTTCAGCATTGTTCAACTTAGCATTGATAATCACAGGGTAAGTTGAGTTTGGTCCTAGAAAAGCGTACTTAGCCCTGCACGAAGTGTTTTAAGCTCGACCTTAGGAGCTTTGAGTTCGCTCCAAGGATTGTCCAAAGGTGATGTGATCAATGGCTTAGGTGCAGCTAAAGCCAAGTAACCAACCATCCTCTCAACTGACTTGCTTGAATCCAACATCTTGGCATAACTGGATGCTGCTTCTTCACTGAGAAACCCATACTCGGATTATGTCCCTGTGAGTATGACATCAAGAAGATATTCGGTTAAGATTTCATCAGTTATTTGGTCTGCAATTTCCTCATAAGCATCAACCATAAATGTCATCCCATTAAGCATAGGCTTCCTAAGAATTATATCCATCTCAAATCTCATAACCATATCGCCTAAATGGAGGTTGATTTTACCATTGTTCACATCGATCATAGCCCCTACAATTGTGAGAAAAGGCCTTCCCAAAATCAAAGGATCCTTAGGTTCTTCATCTAGCTTGAGAATCACAAAGTCTGTTGGAACAATAACATTCCCAATCTTCACATGCAAATCTTCGAGAATACCAACCTGAAGTTTGACCGAACGATCAGCAAAGATCAAGGATATCCTAGTCCTTTTGAAATCTGTATATCCAAGACGTAGTGCTACAGAATATGGC
Source organism: Lepidium aucheri (assembly GCA_900406435.1). Lineage (NCBI taxonomy): Eukaryota > Viridiplantae > Streptophyta > Magnoliopsida > Brassicales > Brassicaceae > Lepidium > Lepidium aucheri. The sequence goes on along the minus strand of OVBA01003140.1, from coordinate 3,732 downwards.
ATTAGGTTAACACTTGAACCAAGGTCACAAAGAAACTTTGCAAACACAAGAGAATCGATCTCCATTGAAAGCACAAATCATCCAGGGTCTTCATCCTTTTTGGCCAGCTTGTTTTGAAGTACATTACTACAGTCCTGAGTGATCATGATAACCCTTTCTTTTCCTGTGAACTTGTTTGATACCAGCCCGTTTACATAGCTCTTAAGAAAAGGCCTCATCTGAAAATCATCGACAAAAGGTAACGTCACATTCAAATCCGCAAGCATCTCTTTGCACTTAGCAACTTCCAAATCTTTTCGAGACTTCTTTCGTGGAATAGGGTATGCAGGTTTTGGCACATAGGTACTCTCTAAAACAGTAGCAGATCTTTAACTAGGGATCACTGAATCCTGCAAAATTTGCTTTCGTGAAACAATCTGTTCAGCATTGTCGATCGATCGATCGTCACTAGGATCGATCGATCGCTCAACCTGCAAATCAAAATCGACATTCTTTTCCTTTTCTACCTTGTCATCTTCAACATTTATCATCTCATCGTTCTTTTGCTTACCACTCCTTAATGCCAAAGCATTGCATTCTTGTTGATGGGAAGGTGATGCATCCATTTATTGCACATTAGATATGACATAGTCATACTTCGAGCTAAATTCTGTGTACAAACTATCCACCCTTGCATTTATCTCAGACGTGGAATGATGTTGGGCTTGTATGAGTTGCTGTAACATGGTCTTGATCTCATCCTGACCACTATCTGAAAAACTCTTTGGTGTAGAAAGTAGATTAGGCGATAAACAAAAGTTGTTAGGCATCAACGTTGAATCCGAACATCCTGCATCCATCTCTACTTGTATCTCACAGTTATGCACAGCCCTTTTTTTCCTTGACTCCACTCGCTGCAATTAACTCGTCTAGCTTCTCGCTAATCCCATTGATCTTCTGTGACCGAGAACCTTATGATTCATCAACGCTAAGAGGTTCCTTAACCGTGCTTAGACCACTTGAACTTGCAGCCAGATTGTTGATCAAAGCATAGGCGTCTTCCGTTGTATTGGTCATGAAATCTTTCTTATTTGCTGCATTGAACAATCGCCTGTACTCCCAGTTTGCACCTCCATAGAATAATATCAAAAGCTGATCATAATTAAACCCATGATGCGGACACTCTCTCTTGTATCCCTTGAAACGTTCCCAAGCATCACTAAACGATTCATCTTCATAGTGTTGGAAGTGTGAAATCTGATTTTTGAGTTGATGGGTCTTAGGTTTTGTGAAAAAGTGATCCAAGAAGGCATCTCTAATCTCATCCAAAGAAGTCAATGAAGCTGGAGGAAGAGACTTGATCCACCTTAAACCCTTAGCTTCCAATGAGAACTTGAAGAGCTTACACTTGGCATAATCCTCAGGGATGCCACTCGGTGCTGTAGTGCTGCAAATGTCTTCGAAATTCTCTATGTGGATGGAAAACCATGGAATGGAAACTTTCTAATCAGTGTAATCAACTGTGGGTTCAACTCATAGGTAACCCCATGCAATGGATGAATAGAAATTGCTGATCGATTCTGGTAGTGAACAAGAGGAGTATCCACTTCCCCAATAGCTTGGTGTTGAGCTTTTGCATCTCTCTCTCTTTTCAGCTCTTCTATCTCTCTCATTAACCTCTCCATAATAGCTTTCTGATCTTGGTCTTGTTGATCAGCCGTGACATCCTAAGGAATGTCCATAAGAGTCATATCCTAAAAACCAAAAACAAAAACAGACGTAAATAAAAGATGTCTTAGACTAAAATTAGGCCTGTCAAACGGGGCTACTAACCCACGGGCCAGACCCATTAAGACCCTCATAGACGCGGACCTGGACGAATAAATTTTTATCCATAAAGTAGCAGGCCTCGTGGGTCGGCCCGTTATGGACAACAGGTTAAACAAGCTGACCCGTAACGGGTTTGTGGGTAAGCGTGTTAACCACATAAATTAAATTTTGTTAAATTATTTTAGATTTTTCAATCTGAAACACTCTGCTTTGTTTTTGGGTAAGCGGGTAAGATGAAGAAGAGATGCGGTTAACTCGCGGGGTGGTTTCTTGTTACGTATTCGCTGGTCTAAGCGATGTGAAAGTTGCTTATGATTGGAGAGAGGAAAAGGCATTTGTGTTGTTGGAAATTCGGGTAGATATGTTTTTACAATTGGGTCGGAGGAGTTTGAGAAACGAATATTGGAACGAAGTTGCGGAGAAAGTGAGTGAAGAAGTTAGGTTGGATAAATCTGAGACACAATGTAGGAGAATGATTGATAATTTGAAGAGAAAGTATCGAAAAGAGAAGATCAAAATTGAGAAATCGGGTTTTGGTTCAAGTAAATGGGCGTTCTTCAATAAATTGGATATGTTTCTTTCTTTTTCGCCTAAATCAGATTTAGGTTTAGCTTTGTGGTGTTGATTCAGGATTCAGGAGAGTTTGTGTTCATGAACACTGAGGTGTATTTAGATAAATCTTGATTTAGTGAGATAATGGATAGTCTTGGTGATTTAGAAGACGACGATGATGATGAGGATGATCGTGAAGTTGATTATGAGAGGAAGAAGATGAATGATGGGGCTTTGTATAAGCTGTTGTAGGATTTAATAGAGAGATTTGGAAAGATTTATGAGAAGATGGAGAAGAATACGAAAGAACAAAAGAAGGAGTTGGAGAAGATGAGAGCTGGTTTTGAGAAAGATTTGGTGCTTGTGCAAATACAGTTGCAGAGATTTAAAAATAAGGTAAGGAATATATCTTTGTGCCTAAGCTTAACAAACTATGGTGCTTGATTCTAGAATCGATGAAAGAACTTTGCGATATGGTTTTATGTAGGTGAAAAACTGAAACCTTTTAGAGAAGGATGTGTGTGAGAAAAGTGTCAAATGGTTAAAGGGAATAAGAAACTCAAAGGGATTTTGCTTTGCTTTCTGGTACATTGCGATGGGCATTTACACTCCCCTGGTAAGCTTAATTTGTTTGATTTGCTTTCTGAAGTCAAATCTGCTTCCAATATCAAAATCCTGTACTTAATGGCCGTTTATTTGCTGTCTCTGTTTTGTTGTCTTTCTCTTTTTTGGGGAAGCTCATCTTTTCTAAACTACATAGACCATTGGTTCCACAATTTTACTCGTCTTGTGAATCTTGTTACTTATAGCTAATTTCAGGAAATTGGATCCACCTGATTTCTAGTTGAATCTTGATCTGCTCCCGTTCAAGAGATGAGTAGCTGCATTAATTGATTCCCAGAAAATGGACAAGTTAGCTCTAGATACTTCTCGACTCCGCCAATTTTAAGAGTTTTGGTTAATAATTCGATCTCGCATTAGTGGATTTGCCATTCTTCTTTTTAGCTTGATCCACTTGCTGTCATTTAGTGTACTTGAGACTTTAGTCTTAGAGATTGTGTACACCTTTAAAGTCTTCGAAAATTGTGCCTTACGTTTTCCTTCGTGGAATGGGTTAATATCGTCTTAAAGACGGCTTGAGTCATTGACATCTTCTTTTTCAGATTACATGTGTAGTTGGATTGTATATATGGTTGGAGGGAATAAGAAACTCAAACTTGATGTCAAAGACGAGGAGCTCACGCTCTTGAGGATTAAAATTCGATACAGATTGGTGTGTGTTGATGCTGAAACTCAACACTAGTTAAGAAATTGTGAAAATTTGAATCAAACACCTTTATTAGACGTAAATACGTTACAAATGGAGATCGA
>OVBA01003139.1:0-29720 GCA_900406435.1 Lepidium aucheri | reverse complement strand
AATAATTTTAACTTAAATAAATTGGATCAAAAGTCGAGTGGAATCGACTTTTGGGTCTAGTGACTTAGGACCTAAAAAATATTCTTATTTTTTGGTTCGGTGATTTGGTTCGGTGAATATTTATAGAAGATATCGTTAATTTAAGGATTAAAAGTTTTGTGTTTAATAGTAAAAACAACATTTTTAATATATTTCTAATATTTTGTTGATTAGGATATTTTTTATTTATTTATCTTCCTTATAATATATTTCCTAATGCTATTAACACAACTTTTTAGTTTTTCTGTAATCAAATTTTTTTATGTTTAATAATATATGAAATATATTATAAGGAAGATAAATAAATAATGAATGATAGCACAAGAGAAAGTATGAGTGGTAAGTTTTGTGGAGTGTTTTTATTGGGTAATGAATCAAATAAATTAAAAACATTTGGACACCTTTTTGCCAAAAAAAAAAGGAATGCAGATGGGGAGAATTAAGAAAAAAAGGTACATATCTTCTCTTTCTTCTATTTTTTGATCTGCTTGCAGATACAAATATTTTATTATTTTTTTCTACTGCAAGAAAAAATGTGTGAATGGTGACATTAATGCAGATGACCCTAAAATGCAGATAATCTGCTTTTTTTCTGCAATCCATTCAAACCAAATATTAGACGATCTGCGAACAGATCATGATAAAGAGAAAAAAAGGTATGCAACACTCCCATATGCACTCTTTTCTTTTTTTCTTTTCATTTACTTAATTAATATAGGCAAAAATATATTTTTCATATCATTTCCTTTAAATTATTATTATTTGGTTATTAGAATAACTACCATAAATCAAACATGTATTCATGTATACAAGTTAATATCATTTTAATACATGAGTTTAATTGTTTTTATAAATTAGGAAAGAAAAAAAAGATGAGAAAAGTAAAAAAAAGAGAGAGAAGTAAAAAAAGAGAGAGTAAAATGAGGAGAGAGAGTAAAATAAGTAGAGTGAGTAAAATGAGGAGAGAGAGTAAAATGAGGAGAGAGATTAAAAAAAGAGAGAGTAAAATGAGGAGAGAGAGTAAAATGAGGAGAGAGAGTAAAATGAGAGAAAGAGTAAAAAAAAGAAAGAAAGTAAAATGAGGAGAGAGAGTAAAATGAGGAGAGAGAGTAAAATAAGGAGAGAGTAAATGAGGAGAGAGAATAAAATGATGAGAGAGTAAAAAGAGGAGAGAGAGTAAAAAAGGAGAGAGAGTAAAAAAGAGAAGAGTGAGTAAAAAAATAGAGAGAAAAAATGGGTTGGTTTGTAGTTCAAATTTTAAATGTTAACAAGTTAATGGGTAAACCGTTTTGACCCATCAACCTATTAGAACTCAACCCATTCCAATCCAAACTCATTTAACCCATCAACCCATTAAACTTGTTAACCCATTAGCGTCAAAAATTTCAAAACCAATGGGTTGATGGGTATGGGTTGGGTTGGGTTAACCCATCACTTTTTATCCATTTTGACACCCCTAATCTGCATAATCTGTATTTTTTAATATGTATTCATCATTCAAAGACTTAGTGAGGATCGATCTTTATTTGAGAAACTATGAACTCTTGGTGAGAAACTCTAAAATGACACATGTCTCTATTTGATTGGTTGAATCCTTTATTTAAACAACTTAAATAACTCTTACTTTATATAGTTAAATAAACAATTTATCTGATATAATATTGAAATTTTTATTTGCTTATAAACTATAAAATTAAATTAATTATCTATCAAGATATATTTTGCATAATTTTAATTTACATTTAATAGTATTTTTTATTATTTTAATAAAAAAGTAAAAATAAAATATTAATATTATATTAATAAGAAACTAGGTTTCTTACCAATAGAAGTAAAAATCAAGCATAAGTTTCACAGCATAAAATATGTTAAAAATATTAATATTTTAATGATAAGAAACTCAATTGATTTTTCACCAATAAAAATGCTCTAATATTTTTTTTTGTATTGATATAGAAAGTAAAACTTATAAAATAACTGAATGTTATAGCTTAGTTATTAAAAATTTAAAACTCATAAAAAACTTATATTTAAAGCTTTGTTATACATATCTACAGAAATGTAGATAATTCTATCAATCTTAGTTTGCCATATGTGTATACTATAACTAAACATAACATGTTAATAATTTAGGGTACATCATGACAATTTAAAATGTTTGTTGGTCTTAATTACAATAACATGGTGGATATTATTAATTATAAGCTAAAAAATAAATTATAACTTTTTTTGAAAAATGTAAATAATTTTTATATGGTTAATGTCTTACTGATTTTAATTTATTTAATAATATTATTATGATATTGAATTTCTATGCTTCTTTAGGTTACGCTATTGAGAGGACTTTAGAAGTTTGGAAAAAGAAATGGAGGATTATTTGTGTTTTTCTAAGATACAATATTTCCGTTCAAACATAAGTTATAATGGTTACATAAGATTACATAATTTTATTAAAATTTCAAATTTTCTAGATATAGATTTTGCAGAAATAATCGTAAAGACCAGAACAAACAATATGAATTATGAACTAGATTTTAAAGACATAAAAACAGTAGAAATTAATGATGGAGAATGTATGTCAGTATTAAGAAGATAATATTGTAAATATGTTATGGGAAAATTAAAGTACTCGAAGTTAGTTTTTTTTTGTTTTTTATATTTTAAAATGTTAAAAATTTATTTAAATTATCAGTTACTATACATTTCCTATTATTTTAAATCTTTTAGTAATTAATGAAATAATTGTTATAACAATAATATAATTATTTTATTAATTTATAATATTATTCAAAACATCACCGTTTTTATATTTTCACCAGGTATATCATTTTTGTCCTATATTTTTAGTCAAAACCATACTTGTAAAACATAGTGAGTTTTTTACAAAAACTACACTTGAACTGCACACATTTTGTCTTAAACTACTAAAATTGCAATTACTATTCATACCCTTAAAACATAAAATCTATCCGCGTCTTGTTTCTATTAAATACGTCTTTATAAACTATCTTTCCTAATTTGTTCTGATTGTTGACATAATAAAAGATCTAATGCAAATTTGTAAATTCTTTTACACTATACCTATGCTATAGAGCATGATTTAATTTCTTTTGGAAAAAAACTTATAATATTTAGTTTTATTAATCAATAATTTCTTTACCTATTTAAATTTTAATTGAAAATAAAAATAAGAATATAGTATGGTGAACAAATAAAAGAAGTTGATGATTTTGTTCATTTATGTATTTCAATATATTTCTTTCTCAGAGATAAAAAATTGTTGATATTTAAATTCAATAATCAGAATTTAGACCTTTTATTTTGCATCCGAATCATAAGCTAATTTTAGTAAGTTTAGTGAATGTAAATAGCATATATTCTTCTTTGACCTTGAACATAAAACTAGATATCCAAAATTCAAACCGAAATCGATCCGATTTAGAGGAACTGAACCCAATAAAATATTCAAATAAGTCCTAATTTCATGTACACGAACCAAAACCAAATCAAGAACTTAATGAATACTTGATATATTTTTATTTAAATTTTAGTTTTTTAGAGTTTTTTATTAAATGACTTTTTAAATTTTAATTTATTATATAAAATATTTGAACCCAATTTCAATCTACACCGGCTCGAACCCTATTCAAAAAATTAAAATACCAAATAAATCTTAAAGTTAAAAGAACCAAAAAACTGAATTAGAGAAATTAAACCCGGAAAAATACTAAAATAAGTCATAAATTTATGTATCTGGAGAACCGAATCCAAACTCAAACTAAAATCGAATTAAAAACTGAACTTGTAGTCAATATTTTTTATTAATTTTTAGCATTTCAAGATTATTCCATTAAACCTTTATTAATTTTGAATTTTTAAATAGAAATTTATATAGAAACCTATCTTAAGCATTGTTTTAGGAGCAATTATGAACCATACATTAATTTAATCATGTAGTAAATAATACATCAACTAAAATTCTAAATAAAAGTGTCTCTCGCTTTAATATATAAGATAAATAACAATAGAGTATGATATTGTTAAATTATCTTACATGTACTAAAGATAATCTCCAAACAGATATCACAACACCGTATAAAATGAAATTCAACCCAACAGACAGCATAAATACATTATATTTTCTTTAGTGTTTTATGAACAATGCACCACCATATTACTATTTAATATGTTATTTATTAATATTGATATCAGACAGTTTACCCAGATCTAAGATACCTATCTAGAATTGAATCAAGTTGATTCAAAATAAATCAAAAGTTTGTCTATTGGTTTTTCGGTCAAAATCGCTCAATTTCAAGAATTCTTAGCTCAAGCATTTAAAAAATTAAAGATCAAGAAATTTATATCAAACTTTAAAATATATTAATTGCACACTTGTGGTTTCAGTATACCAGTTCTAAAAATTACTATAATAGAATTTTTGAAGGATAATATTAAGTAGTTTATATATTTACACGTGAGAAGAATAGTTTTCTCATTTTTTTATAATTCAGGAATTCTTAGATTTTATAGGAGAGATCTGGACTATTCTCTTGAGTGAGGTGCAACCCACAGATAAACCCTCTTTCAAACTGTTATATATTTATTTTCGAACTATTATATATATACAATATAAAAACATATTTAATGTGGTAGGTTGTATTGGAAGGCGTGCTCTCAATCGGAATATGTGGTAGTATTGATTTGATGGAAGATCTGGTGTTATCTTCTTTGGTGATGCCTCATCTACCGTCGAGACTTCTCAGGTTGTCGTCTTTTTATGGAGACTTCTTTCTTGGACGTTTTTGTTCATGAATGATGAACGGTTGTGGTGGTGTGTCATCATGAAAGCTCCAGAATCTCACAAGCTCTTTTGTGTGGTTTTTTGTCACCATCGTGTTTCACAAACCCCATGTTTGTCTTCCGTTGCTGATTATTCCTCATCGGCGTGTTTAGTTTCACCATCAAAAATGCTCATTTGCTGTTTAAAGTCTTCACTTCCTAAGGTTGCCTTTAGATCTATATTATTTGCCTCCTTTTCATTTGGTTCAATTTGGTTTAGTCTGGTTAGTTTTGCTAGAATAGGTTCTGGGTTTAGGCTGTTTATCTTGTTCCCTTACGGTGATCATATATTTTATCTTCTTCGGGTTCAATTTGTCGCTGTGCTTGTTCGGGTTCGGTCTCTCTGTTGAAGATTAGTTTGTTCCTTGTTCGTACTGTTAAGACGTGGTTGAGGTCTAGTCTTATTTTGAGCGCTATCTAGGTGTAAAAGGGGTTTAGTCTTATTTTCACCATTTCTGGAATTAGATTGCCCTAGTGCAACAGTCCTATCTGCCATTTATTTTGTCTTTGGTCTCGTCTATTGTTAGGCTTCTTTCCATGGCTTTGTGTAGTCTCGCATTCTAGTGTAGTAGCTCTTTCTTCATTTGCGAGGTACTCTCATTCATCATAGGAGGTTCTGCCATCAACTAGGGTTGTTGGTTAGATTATGGTGGTTTTCGATCTTCCTATTCGGGGCTGCATTGTTTAAAGTCCTTTTCCTAGTCTTATTCTAGTTCTTTCGAGATTTATTTCATCATCTCTCTTTTGATCTTAGTTTCCGGAGATATCTTTGTTTTCCGTTAGCTTTATGTATTCTACCTCTGTACTCCACATCTATATCCTACTTTAGTTTTATATTATTCAGTAAAAAGGATAAAAATAAAAAAAAATAAAAAAACATGTAAATATAACAAAAATTGCTAATCTCGTGACAATTTCAAAAAACTGAGGAATACAAAAATTCCACAAATTAGGCTGTCACCAGTTAGGACCTTAGTTTTTAATTATTAATTTTTTTGTCAACTTTACTATATTTGGATCGACAAGGCCCGATCCATAGCCAAAGTCCAAACTCTAAACTTCCTTTTTCCTTCTCCTTGCACCTGAAAAGAATCGAACTCGGGTGCATGAGGATTTCTAAAGTGGCCACTACCACTGGACCACCTGTCCTTGGCAGTTTTAATTTATTTATTAAAAAAATTTAATATTTGATAATAATAATAATATTAATCTATCTATAATAATAATCTCAATAAATACAATCTATAGTTGTGTCTTTTCGTTTGTAACTTTTCATTTAAAAATAAATGTATTTTATTGAATAAATATGATCTACGGTTGTATCCCTCTATTCTACGGTTGTGATTTTTCATTACATGTTTTCAATCACACCATTTGAAATCTATTTATATCCACTCTAGAAATATGTTTTTACAATTGGTTTGCTAATTCATAATTTTTGTAGTGAATGTAGATATCCAATCCTTTAAAATTATTTTACAAAATTTTATTATTTTAAAATAAGTAATTTCATTCATAATATTTTTCTTCTCAAATAAACTTTTCAACTTTTGTTTCAATCTCCTTTAGTCATGTCTGGTATTGTGATTATTTAATTAAAGTGAAATGCAATTGACGTAGTAAGTTTTCATTACATCTTTTGGAATAATTTATATATATTTTAAAATTTTATTTTGGAATTGGTTTTGATGAATTCACAATTTTTTTCTAGTGAGTGTTGGATTCTAATCTCTTCAGAATTTGAGATTTAGTTATTGACTTTGTTTTTGGATTAGATGAATTCATATCAATAAGGTTCCTAAGGTTGTGTCTTTTCATTACATCTTTTCATTATTAGATACATTTCTTTAAGAAATAATCACACTTTTTAAAATCTATTTTTATCCCATATAAAATTTAAAATTTAGTTATCAATTTTGTTTTGAGATTTAATGAATTCATATAAATTTATTAGATTTGATCGTATTTATATCACATTATGAAATATATAAGAAGTATACTATTAACTTAAATAATAATCATTATCAAAACCAAATATAGTTATTATTATTATTATCAACTTCTTACAAAAGAAATAAAAATTTCAATAAATGCGATCTACGGTTGTTTCTCTTTGTTTGTAACTTATCATTTAAAAATAAATGTATTTTACTGAATAAATATGATCCACAGTGTATCCCTCCATTCTACAGTTGTGACTTTTCATTACATCTTTTCAATTACACCATTTGAAGTCTATTTATATCTACTTTAGAAACATGTTTTTGCAATTAGTTTGTTTAAATAATTTTTTTCTTCTTAAGAAACTTTTCAGGTTTTGTTTACATCTCCTTTAGCCATGTCTCGTATTGTGATTATTTAATTATGGTGAAAAGCGATTTACGTAGTCAGTTTTCATTACATTTTTTTCCCTTCTGAATCACTTTTATTAAGAACACAAAGATACATTGTTTTGATACATAAAATTTTAAAAACACAGTATTACATACAAAATACATAAGTACAACCGTTTTTTGCAAATATGAGAAACTGTTGCTTTGATGATGGAGTGGGTTAACCCTGCTTTCTGAACGTGAGTCTAGGCAAACATAGTGCATCTGTAAAGACACTCCTTCATACACTTGATGTTGGCTAACAGCATATAGCTGAGATTCCAAAATGCCTTTGGCATTACCTTAATGAACTTAATTGGTTTTGTTATCGTTGTACCTTTTCCTAGATCTTGATAATGCATATAATCTACCCTGCTTGATGTTATAATCTATGTCTTCAAAGTAACCTGAGTAAAACCATATATGGTTAGTCTCTTTTCAACGCGTTGCCTCCAAGGCAGCTTTCATTCCAGTCGTAATTCACACATCAAATCTAAATGGATTTGTGTTAATGGTCGGAACGCCAACAGCCACTTGCATTGACGCGCAGAAACAATCACAATACCAACATCATCCGTTAGCATTGACAAGCACTCGACACAAAATATTGGAATTACTACGGTGGAGCAGCCAAAAACGATCTTCGTTGCAGAGCAATGGGAAAAGCGAGATCAAAACAATCGATTAAATCGCAAACTCCCCTTTCCATCCTTGCGCAAATTATGTTTCTCTTCATCAAAACACAAAATCACCGCCACTTCATACAGTAATTGTTGTATAGACAAGTCCAAGAACTTGATTGAATTCACCGAATTCAATACCAATATCACAAGGAATAAAAAGCCATGGCTTTGATTTTGTCGATTCCCCATATTTGGTGTCGAAAAAAATGTGAAAACTAATTATATATAAGCAGAACGGAAAAGAAAAAGTAGAGGCCAACCGATGCTGACAAGGCCAACGCCGGCCGGAGAAAATCACTGGTGAAAGTTAACAACAATCAAAGACTTTTCTCTGTGTGAAAGCGAAGCCATTTCATAACACAAGTCTATACTATTTTCATTACATCTTTTTAATTACATCTTTTGTAATAATTTATATACACTTTAGAATTTTGTTTTGGAATTGGTTTTGATGAATTCACAATTATCTTCTAGTGAGTGTTGGTTTCCAATCTCTTCAGAATTTGAAATTTAATTATTGATTTTGTTTTGGGATTAGATTTATTCATATCAATAAGGTTCTTAAGGTTGTGTCTTTTCATTATTAGATACATTTCTTTAAGAAATGATCACACCTTTTAAAATCTATTTCTATCTCATAAAATTTATCAATTTTGTTTTGAGATTTGATGAATTTATATAAATTGAGTTTCAGCTAATAATAATAATATATTACATATTATGAAAATATATTAAAAACGATAAATAATAGATTAGAAGTATATTAGTCACTTAAATAATAATCAAAATCAAAACCAAATATAGTTATCATTACTATCAACTTCTTACAAAAGAAATAATATAAGAACCTTTCCAATTTTGAAAGAAATTAAATTTATTAATGGTTTCCCCCTCTATAATTATTTTATTTTACAAATTAAATTGTGTTTTCTTATTTGTTATAGAGTTCTAAACAATATAGGTGCCACCCAAAATTTCTTAACTCAATTTCATATATAAATAGAAAATACTTTATTAAGAAAATATTTTCCAAATTGAAATACTCCCTTTTAAATATTTACTTTTTTAATAACAACAACAATTTTACAATTGCTTAAGCATTACATAACTGTAAATACCTAATATTTTTCAAAGTAGAACATAATTTTAAAACCGTTAGATTTTTTTTGGATAGTCAAAGTATTGGTATCTTTTCATTTTCATAGGTTTGTGTCTTTTCACTCATAATTACTTATAAGTTAATTATTTTCTTTTTCTTTTCATTTCATAGAAGTTATTCAAGACAAATATAAATAATAACGCAAATTTAGTTTATTAATAAAAATATTTATAAATGAAGAGAAGAAGAATTGAAGAGAAAAAAATATTTTTATATTAACTTCCCTTATGATGCCCCAAAAAAAAAACTTCCCTCACAAATCATTTTTGTCATTGCAAACCAATTAATTTCTCCTTTTCAGTATTCTTTAAATTATTAATTGTATTTTTCCCTCAATAACTACTCAGAAAATATATTTTTTGCTTTTATGGAAATTATTTTATGATAAGTTAAATTTTTATCATATTCAAACAATTCTAAGTAATATTTTTTGCATTTCTAATGTTGAATCTTTTCAGTTAAAATATATATTTAAAATGTACATTAGTTATTGTTTCATGAGTTTATTTATTATGATTATTCACCTATAATTATGTCTCTTTATTATCTTGTGTGTATTTTACATTTTTAAATTAAAATATTATTTTTATATCAATTTTCTATTATGCCTTAGAAACTTATATTTTTATGTGGATTAGAGGTTATTAATTGTTAACTTTTGTATTATTTAACTTTTATATATACGAGAATATAAGTTATAATCATATTTACATCAACTAAAAGTTACTAATATTTTATAAAATTCTAACTGTCTTTGTTATGGTAACTTTTTGTCAAAGTTATAATCTAAAATTTATACTAAATCTCTTTGTAAAGATATATTTTATTTATTGTATCAGTTCATTTATCGTTATATAGTTTATCATTTTATTTGTAAATTTATCGTTATTCTTTAAAAAAATAATAAAAAATTATTGTGTGTTAAATTTTAGAAAAAATTAAGAAATCAACAACTATTACGGCTAATTTTTATTGTATCATCTAATAATATAAGTTAAAAATTCATAATATATTAAATTATTATTTCATAATATTTAAAATAACTTTAAACAAGTTTTTTAAAGAATTTGAGTGTTGCCGCGCGTATTTGATTCCTAGTAATAATAATAATAATAATGATAATGATATAGTATTATGATTAGAAATGAAAAAAATAAGATAAACCACCAAATCACCAAATTATATATATAAAAGAAGACTATGTCTCTTGAGGACTCGACACATCACCATTTTCGAATTTTCTGGAGATGACACGTGGCTTCCTTTCTTATTCAATGAACCAATTATAAAAAAAATATTTTTTATAAGTCATCACCCACGTGACCAACCTTAGTTCTACTAGCTTACGCAGCAATTGTTAGACACTTCTTCTATATATGCCACTACTTTTATGAAAAAGATTTCTCCAAAAAAATAAACAAAAAACATTCTTCGTATGGAGCCGCTCATCTATGCCCACCACAAATCCCACGTAACATTGAATATTTTAAACCTTAATACATTCACCTTCCAAAAAATGTTAATTTGAATATTGATGCCAATTCAAGGTCTTTCGGCACTTCCTTTCATTTGTTTTAGAAAAGAAATTTTTCTTACATTTTGGTACTACATATATGATGTACTCAACAAACCTTGGAGATAGAATTAATAATTTAGTTGTGGAGAATAATTAAAATTTTGAATTATGAATAATCATATATTGAATTATGCAACACCCAAAAATTTGGTGGGGGTCATTCACTGAAAAGCAAAATAGCTATGTAACAACAAATATAACTTCATCTTACTCTTTCCCAGAAAAACAACATTAAAATGCAATCAGAAATTGCTAGACCTACATATAAGACAATTTAGGTTCCTATACAACCATGTGTATATACATCCATGATGATAACTATGGCTGCACTCGAATGTGTTGATATCATCTCCGCTGCGAAATGTTTCTAAGCAAATAGCACAACTCTCATCTCTATCTTCATGAGTACCTTGTCTCCTTGTTGTTTCCAGATTCCCAACGAGAACATCAGTGTCTATCCTTCTTCTTCCCTGCAAATTGTAATCTGTCACCTTGAAAAATATTGTGAAGTTTCTATCTCTATCGTTCCCCACAGATATTTCAACGACATTTACAAAATTCACAAAACTACCAATCATTCTTCTAGCATTCGTCTCATCTATTTCATGGTATGTTAGCAAATACTCAAGATTTCTACCCAAACTCCACCAAGCTGGGCCTCCGTTGCTTCTTACATAAAGGTTTCTCACCACAATATCGTTCTCAAGGGTGTTTGGCCTCATAATTATCAGAATTTTTGTATGAGAAAGAATAGGTAAGACTTTGTGGTTCTCCCATAATTCCTGAATTTTTAAGTTACTCTCCAGATAAAAATTCCAATATGTATTAATAAAGCATTCTAAAAACAATGGTA
Organism: Lepidium aucheri; assembly: GCA_900406435.1. Taxonomy (NCBI): domain Eukaryota; kingdom Viridiplantae; phylum Streptophyta; class Magnoliopsida; order Brassicales; family Brassicaceae; genus Lepidium; species Lepidium aucheri. The sequence continues at coordinate 18,196 of OVBA01003139.1, read as the reverse complement.
AAACTATTGTATTAAGTAATAATTATAATTATGGTGGTTCATTCTCGTACCTTCGCCATAAACGTTTTCCCAAATAAATTAAGACACACATTTCCTTCCCAGATTCAAACAATTACAATTTTGGTACATCAAACAAATTTATCAAATGAAATATCTAAAAAAAAATTAAATTCGAACATATATATATATATATATATTATAAAACAGAACTTATATTATTCAAATGATTAGTCCTCCTATTTTAATTATCATGACTCATGTAATTAAGACTCCACCAAAGCTTGATTCGGTTATACAATTTGGTTTACACTTCAAACATATGAATCTTCACTCCCTCAATCAACTGTTACGATTATTAATTTACTTCTTCAAAACCCACTACCTTAATTACAATTATATTCCAAACAAGTAAAACTAACAAGTGCCTATTCACCTCCACTATAATAAGTTGAGGTCATTATAATATCACCTTTTAATAGGGAATACAAACAATCCCTCTCCGATGCTATAAATTTTCCACTAATTATAACTAGCCATTCTTTCCACAAACTTTCTCCACATAATCTTCTAATCATCCTAAACTTCCAACCAATGGATTCTCACACTTCAAACTTACCTTCTTTTCTCTCCAAAAAACCCCTCTCACCGAACTTGAACTTGGTAAAACAATGTGTCATATTGTTGTTCGCGTATTGCGTATGTGGGAAGCTAGAAACTCCAATCAAAATGGAGCTCTGATTAGTCTTGACATCTTGTTACTTCATGAAAAGGTAACCTATTTTATAAGTACATAAGTCCTTACTTCCGAAATTACAAAACCTCAAAAACATTTCCCATATTGTAATGTCAAAATTCAGAATACTCTTATGCAAGGGTCAATCTATCATCGTCGGCTTGATAGATTCAAAGGACAATTAAAAGAAGGAAATATTTATCTTCTCAAGAATTTTGAGGTTGTCCCAAGCTATCCTCGCTACAAGGTTACTGATCATCCTTTCACTCTTCGATTTATGGATACAACTGAAATCACCAAACTCAATGAAGCAATGTGTTCAATTAAGGAAGAGCAATTTAGGTTACACACTACGAAAGAGTTTCAAGCATTTGCAGACACCAAACTCCAATTACTTGGTAATACAAATACTTTTCCAATTATATACCTCAAAATTACCTTGCAAACTACAATTTACATATTCTCAACACTCTGTAGATGTCGTGGGTTAGATATTGGAAATTAATGGCACAAATTTGGAAGATCCTACCTCAGCTCAAACGAACACCCTCTTTCTCCTACTACAAGAGTTTGTCTCCAATTAACTTGACTCACATATCCACACAACCATACTAAAATGTCTAATATTTTGTAACATGAACAGCAATGCTACAATACGTGTAACTCTTTGGAATGAGCAAGCCTCCACCTTTCGAAAAGGCTACAAGGAATGTGGTGGGAAAAAAGGAGTTATTGTTTGCACCTGCTTAAACCCAAAAACCTATGCAGGTAATAAAACAAATGCCTGATTAATTACAATCGTTTTCTATTTCCAACATATAAAGCACTCACACGTACTTTTACTTAAATAACCTATCAATACCTTTCGTCAATGTCACCATTTAATGTTCCCCCACAAATGTTACAATAATAATGTTCTTTTGAAAAACCAGGCAACCTTTATTTGAACTCAAGAGCCTCGACAAAAATATATATGTATTCTGGCCTACAAACAGTGCAGAAGTTCATGAAAAAGTAAGTAAATTGCTGCACATACTTAAATACAAACCCTTTTACTTTTAAATTTGAAAGAAATTTCTTATTAGATTTAAATTATCATTGCAATATACATCATACAGCATGGGCATCGAAGGTAATGTCCCACCCCCAACCATAGTAGAACAAAAAAACGCTACTAAAAATATGGAAACTTGGACCATTACAGAAATGCTTGACTACATAAATAATGGAGCAAACCAGGTAATAATTTGTACACCATTACTCTCATCAGTAAATAAATACAATTATTATAGCAACTGATCCAAAGTTGATTCCAAAAATAAAGGAACGAGACGTCATTTGTCAAGCTAAAGTCACCGGCATCTCTTTTCGAAATGGATGGAATTATTTGTCTTGCACATCATGCAGTAAAAAAATTGAACGTTCCAGTATGCCCTTGACATGCCATTCCTGCACAAAAACAATTACCACTGCAGTTGCAAGGTTTGTCTCACACAACACAACAAACTTCACTCCCCTTACTATAACATAATGACTTACAATTCCTTCCATATATACAATCTAATATTGTATGCTAAACAGGTTTTGAGTGGAACTGGAAGTTGAGAGTTTTGGCAATACAATCTTTGTTTTGTTCGATCAAGACGTAAAAAACCTAACTCACACTACAGCTGAAGAGATTATGACCATAGATGTAAGCAAAATAATTTCATCCACAAAACTAATTGCAAAGATTCCTATATCTATTTCTTACATTGAAATTCTGACACTTCCAATTAGGCAACAAAAGGCGAAGGGACTTATAACGATACAATGCCGCCCCAATGCCTTCATGAAGTTATTGGCAAAAAAATGGAATTTCAAGTCAAGATCACTAAATTCAACTTCAAAGCTACTAATCAAACATTCACAGTTTCTTAGATTACCAAAGAGACTTTGGTTGAAGCAGTAGCTACCCTACAAACAATCATTCATATAAATTAAGTAAAACAAAGAAGATCTTAATATATATATATATATATATATATATTGTTTTTTTCCTATCACAGAACATGCCACCCTCAGGTCCAGAAAAGACGACAGAAGAGAATATTAAAACAAAAGATGGAGGGAAACAACCTACTTATGCAACTGAAACTGAAAGAAACTCCAAAAAATTATGTTTGGGATAGTTATTTTCAAAAAAACTACATGTTTATAATACAACCTATCAAGAGAATTTGCTTATGTTTCTCCAAAGTCTAAGTTTTACCGGACAAAAACTTTAATGTGTTTGTTTTAACACACTTTTCTCCGCTTGTTATGAAATGAAACACATTTACCTTTATTTGATTATCTAAATGAAAAATCTTGACATATAGAATATGCAATTTCAAAGAGCAGAGACAACATATATGATAAGATGTATAACCCAAAATAAACATAACTTGAATTACATATTTTTATTGATTGTTCAAATGACACAAAAATAACAAACGATGAAAGACTTCTCACCACAGTTTACTCATTCAGATCCAAATCATTCTTTTTAGTATCTTTCATATTCAACCTCTCTTCAATTTCATGTCGAATCCTATAGTAAAATCCAACTGAAGAAGCACCAATCTCAACCTCTGGCATGACATAAGATGTTATAGCAGCAGGAAAAAAGGAGGAAGACAATCCATCATTCCTCTTAACAATCTTGATCCTACGACCAAGATCCTTCATATACTTCTTGCTAGGGTCATCGACTTTATACATTTTCAGTAAACATAAACATGTGAAATAAGTCTATTGTATGTATGTTATTCATATTTCAAAAATCGCAGAATAATCATTGTATGTATATTCCTTGATTAATGAGCTCCCACATGTTAAGTCATGTTTATAAATCAATATAACAAATTTTGTTCCCACTTTGTAAATAATTAAGCATCAATAAACCAAAAAAAAATAAAAATATTGACCATTAATGAGTGAATCAAATAATAATTTTGACCAGGAATTGCAAGGTGTTATGCATCATTTGGGATTGTTTCATAACTTAAAAAAAAAGACTATGAAGAACACTTATTCAAATAGTTTAGAAACAAAATCAGAGAGAATTTCTTACAAAGGCTATGAAGACTAAGCATGTCCTGGAACAAACCAGCAAATCTTCGAAGACAGATCTTCTAATCTTGTATGCCATGTTATTTTACTTGTCGCTAGATGGAACATACCGCAGATTGGTTGTCTCTTGACTCTCTCCAACATAGGATAATCATCAAACCAATGATCATCACTAAGGAAACATATTGAATTACTCTCAAGTCCTCCACCACTAAAATTCTTAAACGGTGCTTTTATTGTGACTCCATGACCAAATATCAACATTTCATCTTCCAAATACTCAACTCTTTCCGAATCACCAATCTCTAGATTCAGCCTAAAGATACAGAACTTTCTTTGTGACTCGTTTAAGCTCAAAACGATTAAAACCCTCCTGAGTTCATAATTGCAAGTCTCAACTTATACATCGATTTTAAAAAGTTAAAATGGTGACTAAGATAAGGGTTTTCTTCAAAAGTTTCTTTAGGATAATCTCCAGAAAAGTCCAGAGTGTTGATGAAATGATTATAAGTATACACATAAAGCTTGTTATCTTTATAAGCCATATCCTCACATTGTGTGCATGTAAGAGTCAATCGCTTATCATCATCATTATTTGTTCTCTTGTATGAGAAGATATAGAACTGATTGATCACCCAAGCAACAATGTAATCTCCATTTCTTCTGTTTACCCAACGAATAACTGGAATTTCAAACCTGAAATCATCCCAAGTCACGAGAAGCTTGGTGCCGTAGAGTGTAAGGAAGCATCCAAACTCGTTATTTCTGATGAATCTAAAAGGACGATTACCACATAGCAGTGAGTCTAACGAAGGAAGATTGATCCTCTCACGAGTAAACACGTTAAAGAGATTGAAACTTAGACAAAGATCTATAAGTAATATCCAATTGTCATAACTAGCGAGACAGTGGGTTTTGGACAAGTCGATTCCAAGCAGATTTTTATGGTATCAAACAAGACAGAATTCTTACTTCGGAATATAATTTGCCATGGATAAAGATAAGAACATGTTTGGGATACGGTATACCAGTTTGAGAAAATGGTTCTTACTCGATGAAAATCCACGTAACTCAATCTTTCCAATATCAATCGCAAGAGATCGGGATACAGCTTTGACCAACCATTATCTCTACACATTTTAGTGTTGCGTTCTCTGGAGGCGTAGTAACATTTTAGGGTTTTTGTTTCTCCTCTTAATTAGGAAAAAAATAATCTATTTCGGATTTTCCAATTCAAATTTTATTTTGTTTAAGACAATGTCAAACACATAAACTAAAGTCATTGAGACAATAATATGTTTCAGGAAGGCGAATTCTAAAACTCAAATGCATAAACCATAAAGTAAATATTAAACAAGGATTTCCAAATAAAAGTTTAGAAATTGGCAGGACTATCATCAAGTTGCTTCTCATCTTCGATCTCAACCTCCAAAATCTCAGGGATCCTCTGTTTCAAGTAGTTACCAAGTCGAGCTAGAACCATTGCATGTGTGTCGTACAATACGAGTAATAATACTACTTTCGTAACGCTTAAACTTACAAAACGATGGTACGTTCCGCAGCAGTAATTACCCATTAACTAATAAATATTAAACTAATTTCCACTATGTATTAATGAGTTCGTGATCGGCCTACTCAACTGTGTATCGATTAAAAAAATTCAAAAGACACACTTTTTTCAGCTCAAAGATGTCAGCCAAACTTCACGCAGTTATTATATTACTAAAACGTACACTCGTTCGATTTTAGAACTTCTCTATTACAATCATCCTTTTATTCTCGTCATTTTTCCTTTCCACCATTCTCGGTTTCCTTAGTACGCTTACAACACTATTCCTAAAAACTGTGTTATAAGTTTCTCTCCAATTTTTTTTTGTTTTTATCAAAATCAATACCAATACTCTTTTCTATGCCTCCCAAAAAGGAAAGCCAAAGCCACACAATCAAACCATCTCACAAACAAATAGGTTCAAGAGAGTCAACCTATTCCACCAAAGATTACGAGGTATGTTATGCATTCCAAAAACCATGTTCTCAAGTCGTTGCATATTTATACATTTCAGATTAAGATCATATATAATATGACTCCCCATCTATATTGTAGTTAGAAACATTCAACATTTTCAAATGATAAGTATATAATGATAACAATTCACAATATTTAAATTCACCACCTACAAATCTTATTTTAAGTAATATTTTCTCAAACGGTGTAGATATTTCAAGCCACAGTGGAAATTCAAGAGGTATATGTTTTACCTTTTAATAGCTTTCTTAAATCTCACATTACTCTTTAATAAAACATGTACTAAATTACTTTATAAAACTATAGCAGAACTCTCAGCACAAGCATGCCAAAGACGAATTGAAATACTCAGAGCAAAACGCCGGAATACAACAAATCAAGGTTAGTACCATATACTACATCTTCAAAAACGGAATTAAATATTTATTAAAAACTTGAACGTAAGGATATTACAAACATAGACAAAAAAAAGTAGGGAAAAACACAATAACCAATAGATAACAAAAAACTTTAAAAAATTTATTTACAGGACAAAGAAGTCAAACAGTTCACACTAGAAAAAATGAGAAGAAGCGACGAAGAACTCATAATAATTTGTTGGAATGTCTTTCATGTCATGCATTGGTTTGGGAAGCAGAAAGCGTTGAGCAATCTAGTAAAGGGAAACCAGTGTTTTCAATATGTTGTTAAAAGGGTAAAGTCTCTTTACCTCCTATACAAGAGCCACCAGAGCCTCTAGCAACATTATTGGATACACCAGCTTTCAAAGACACTATTAAAATTCTAAACGCAATGCTAGCTTTCACATCTATTGGAGCACAAGTCTATCATTCTGTAATGTCAAGTTTTGGTCCTCCAACACTTAGGATCCAAGGTCAAATTCATCAGCGCTTAGAATCCTTACTACCCCCTCAAGGAAAACGACCATAGTGTGACCAACTATACATTTACGATACGAGAAATGAAGATCAAAATCGTATCAACGCAATGTCAGACAAGAATGGTCCCCCAAAAGTTGAGGAAAAGATAGTACAAGATCTGATTACCATGTTGGATGAGAATAACTGGCTTGCTAAACAATATAGAAAGGCCCGAGACAAGTATGAGTCCGCAAATTCTGAGGAATTTACCATCCGCCTTGTTGGAAGCAAAGAAAAAGGTCGACAATTTGATTTGCCAACTGCAGATGAAACAGCAGGGCTGATTGTAGGGGACTTTGGTGAGCGAGATATAATTGTCCAATACAAGACGAATGAACTCCAACGTATACCAACTATCATTTCCTTATGCGGAAAGCGGGTTCCATCTAGGTATTCCATATGTTACTGATGATAGATGCATAACTCGGAGAGCATTTGTCACAATACGAGAGTATTATGCATACCAAATCCAAACAAGGTTACGTGAAGGAAAACGATCATCAAAGGAGGCCGTTTATTTCATCAATATCTTGTTGATGCCTATACATGTATTGAAGAACAGCGGTTGAAATATGCTAGGAACAACCAAAAGAAACTCCAAGCTGAGCTTTACAATAATCTTTGTGATACAGTAGGAAGAGGCAACTCCGATTCAAAAGCACTTGGAAAAAGGATCATTTTTCCATCATCGTTCACTGGCGGACCATGATACATGATTGAGAATTATCATGACGCTATGGAAATTTTCCGAACTTATGGTAACCCACACCTGTTTATCACAATTACAGCAAATCCAAGTTGGGAAGAAATAGGTGCCCATTTGCAAGCTTATGGTAGTAACATAGCAAATGAAAGACCTGATATCATCAGTCGTGTATTTAAGATGAAATTTGATGACTTGGTATCAGATCTAAAGGAAGGAATCTTCTTCGGACCAGTTCAAGCAGGTTATAAAACAACCCTAAAAATTACAAACTAAAAACTCGACTATGAAAACTACTAACACTTGTTAAAATCTATAACAAATATTACAGTTGTCTACACCATTGAGTTTCAAAAAAGAGGCTTACCACATGCACATATCCTCATGTGGTTAAAAGTAGATGCTCAAAATTTCACCATTTATGAAATTGATGAACTCATACAAGAAAAAGTACCTACTGAAAAAGATGACCCAGAAGGATATGAGTTGGTTAAAAACACATGATGCATCATCCATGTGGCTTTGACCGTCCTCAAAATGTCTGCATGGAAAACGGAAAATGTACAAAGAAGTACCCACGCTCATATGCTCAGTCTACAGTCATAGATGAGGACGGTTATATTATTTATCAACGAAGAAATGATAAGGATAAATTCGTAATGAAAAGTGGTACAAGACTAGTCAACCGATTTGTAGTCCCCCATAATATGCTTTTACTAAAAAAGTATAAAGCGCATATTAATGTTGAGTGGTGCAACACTTAAAAGCTATTAAATATCTTTTCAAGTACATCAATAAAGGAGTTGACAAGGCAACCATTGTTTTCCAATCATCATCAAAAGAAGGACAAATTCGTGCAGGAGAAAGTGTAGAATTGAATGAAATCAAAAACTACCAAGAATGTCGATATTTATCAGCATGTGAGGTTACTTGGCGGATATTTGCTTTTGATATACATCAAAAACCAGCTGTGCAGAAACTTAGTCTACATCTTGAAGGGGAGCAAAATTTAATATTTGGTGAAAATGAAGATCCAAATACTGTTTTAACTATAGCAGCCACGACAAAGACAATGTTTACTCAATGGATGGATACCAACAAGAATGATCCAGCTGCACATGACTTGACGTACCTTCAATCTCCTTTACATTATGTGTGGAATCTCACTGATAAGACATGGACCAAGCGGAAGTTAGGGCAAAGCATAGGAAGGATAGTTAACATGCACCCAACAGCAGGTGAATGTTACTACTTACGGATGCTGGTAACTCACAAAAAAGGTTGTACAAGCTATGATGATATCAAAACAGTTGGTGGCATTCAATATAAAACATTCAAGGAAAGTTGTTACACTATGAGCCTCTTAAATGGAGATAAAGAATGGCATGAAGCAATGGACAAAGCATCAGGTATGGGCAACAACGAGGCAATTACGTGAGTTGTTTGTGGTTATGCTACTTTTTTGTGAAATCAGTGATCCCCTCAAACTATGGAAACATACGTGAAAAATTTTAAGCGAGGATATAATGTACTTACAAAGCAAAAGGTTTGGCATTAGAGATTTACACTTAACTGACGAAGAGGTGGAACAATATACATTGATGGAAATTCAAAAGCTTCTCAACCAACACAATAAGTCGCAAACAGATTTTCCAGACATGCCACTGCCAGAAAAAAATATCCTCAATGATTTAAGTAACTCACGGTTAAGGGAAGAATTGACCTACAACACACAGGAAGAAAAAGTACCCACCTTCAGTTGTATTCACAACTGAATCAAGAGCAACTTTATATACGAAGCTGTTATGGATTCAGTGAACAACTCGAAAGGAAAACTATTTTTTGTTCACGGCCCAGGTAAAACTGGGAAAACCTATATTTATAGGACACTAATTTCCAAACTAAGGTCCAAGAAACAAATAGTTATTCTAGTTGCAACTTCAGGAATAACAGCAACACTTCTACCAGGGAGAAGAACAGCTCATTCAAGTTTAAGATACCTATAAATCTCCACAAAGATTCCATGTGTGATATCAAACCACGAACAATGCTTGCAGAATTGATGGAAAAGGCAGACCTAATTATTTGGGACGAAGCCCCTATGGCACATCGTCACACTTTCGAAGCATAAGATAGAACATTAAGAGATATCATGAGCTCAAGCGACCCAAATGCAGCAGAAAAACAGTTTAATGGGAAAATAATTCTATTAGGTGGAGATTTTTGACAAATATTACCAGTTATCGCAAAAGGCAGCTGACAAGATACAGTTTCAGCCACACTTAATAGGTCTTTTGTATGACAAAATTGTTCTATTGGCACCCTCACCAAGAATATGAGAGTCAACCAAGAGGAAAAAGACTTTGCAACATGGATATTGCAAGTTGGGAATGGTGAAGCTGAAAATCTCGAAGCTTGTGAAGAAAATGACTACATAAAGATCGACAAAACATTACTCTCGCAAAAAGGAGAAAATATTATGGAACAGCTACAAAAAGCAACATTTCCAAATCTTCAAGACTGTTTTCAAGACCGTGGATATTTACGATCTCGTGCAATCCTCACACCAAGGAATGAAACTGTGGATGAGTTAAATGATTTCTTCTTAACAAAAATTAGGGGTGACATGAAAGAGTATCTTAGTACTGATAGTATCGCCAATGATGACGAAGAACTTGATGGAGTTAACCTTTTATACACTACAGAGTACCTAAATGCACTTAAGTGGTCTGGATTACCAAATCATCGCCTATCTTTAAAGCAGTACATACCAATCATTTTGCTAAGAAATCTAAACCAAAAAGAAGGTTTGTGTAACGGGACAAGATTGTTGATAACTCGTTTAGGAGAAAAGGTACACGAAGCAGAGGTGCTACTTGGCAGCCATGTTGGCAAAAAAGTACTCATACCAAGGATCATTATGACCACAGAAGATACAGATTGCCCATATAAAATGCGGAGACGACAATTTCCAGTGAGAGTTTGTTATGCAATGACAATAAACAAAAGTCAAGGACAAAGTTTAGAAAATGTCGGCATATATCTACCCAAGCCTGTATTTAGTCATGGCCAGCTGTATGTTGCTTTATCTCGAGTTACGTCAAAAAAAGGATTACAAATTTGGAATAACACAAAGGAAAAAGAGAAGGAGGGAACAATCAAAAATGTTGACTACAAAGAGATTTTTAACAATATTCACAACCACAACAAAAATAATTTCAAACACAATTAATACTTACCCATAATCAAACTTTATTATGTATATAAAGGTATCAAATCTTGTGCTGTTAAAATAACAACCACACTTGCCATTCAATATTGCAGACACACATCAAGAACACCATAAGGACAATCGTAATCCTCGTAGCCTCCATGGTAAACACCGTATCCAACCAACGACTTCTAACCAATTTACATTTATAAAACACATGTACATTTCTCAATCAAATACAGCAAACTAATTACTAATTATTTGTTACTTTCCGATTATGTACGGCATGTGCAAAACCTTGTAAACAACCAATGCTCTCTCCACTTACATAATTACATAGTGATGAACGATTACATAAACCAATTTATTTAAAGCCATTTTGAAAGTTCCAGCCAAAAAATGCTCTTCCTCCAAACAATTTTATATTTACTATAAAACATCAATCAAACAAATCGAACAAAAAAATTAAAAAAGATAATAACATACCAATTGCAATGAAAAATGGACTAGTAATATTGGGCTAAGGGTGAATTAGTTTGACCCAATATTTCTACTAGGAATTCAATAGTCCATCCAAATAGAGAATTAGAGGAATAAATGAGTCATTCATTTTTTAACTTTGAATCTTGATTATTCAGCGTTACAAATTTCACTAGTGGCCCTGAGCTAAAGCATATAAATCATGCGCTTTAGGCGCCAAAATATATATACTTTTTGGGGGCATCATTTTTGAAGTTTTAGTGTAGGATAGTGGTAGCATATTGTTGTTTTACTTTGAACAAACTGGTTGGAATCTTCAAAATCTTGTTTCTTTAAAATTTTTTTTTTTTTGCTTTACGTGTACAATAAGTTTGGGCCGGCCCTGCAAATTTATTTATATATTTATTGGTGTATATCTGTAAAGTTCTGCAATTTTTGTTTTCGTAGCCAACTGTTGAAAGATCTAAAGACCAACAAAGCCAAAAGATATAAATTAAAAAGAAAAAGAAATGTTTTGAATTTGTTAAGCGGGCAAATGTTTTACTTTTCAAAAACCCAATTTTTAGACAACACAGTTAATGTCTGTTCCTTCTGTTCGTCAATATTTGTGTCTTTCCTCTAAACAATGAATTTAATACTAATATAGTCCTTATTATTTTTCTGAATAATTATTACGACGTGACGATCACTTCAATTATCAAACCTTTGACATTTTATGATTACCAAAACAATAATCACAATTACTCCCACACAACCCTCGTATTACTACTATTTTCTAATTGACTTTTGAGACCCTACCAATATTCTGCCATTCTTAATAATCATTACTCATTAACATGCAACGCTAACCAAATACACTAACTTATACTGTAAGTACTAATTTTGTTTCATCACCTACTAGTATTAATTTTTATTTACTGTATCCAAATTTAGTAACAATAACATCAAAACTTAATTAAGTCAAAAAGGCTATTCGCCACAATATAAACTAGAATATGATCTAGCACAACAATTAACATTTGTAATTTTCAGCCAACATGGTATTATAATGTTGTCGGTTCAAATTATTTATTTTCCTATAACTTTAAATGTATGTAATAATTCTTCTTTATGACATCTGATAACTGAACAATTATTAGATGTGGACCATTTATAACATGTTTCATCCTTTTGACCATAGTAAGAAGATAGTAACAATTAATATAGTACATAATTATTTCAATTTCAAGGTTTATATGAATCAAAATAGGAAAAATGTCATTTTAACCTCACAAATTGCAAAAATCGTTGGTTAAGGTTGATTAAACCTTCAATTTTTTTTATTGTAAAAAAACTTCCAACTTTGTGTTAACTATGCCAATTTAACCTTTCGCAAAAATAGAATCAAAATTGATTCTGAAGTCGAAAGCCAAATTGGAAATTGGAAGTTCGATTCACTTCTTATCTTTGTTATGAAGAATCTATAAGTTTGATTTGCTCTTTTCTTTCAAGAGTAGGCTCAAATTCTTCGATTTAAAGTATCGAAGACAACATATCAAATCGACGAATTTGAGCTCATTCTTGAAAGAAAAGAGCATATCAAGCTTATGGATTTTTCATAACAAAAATAAAAATGAACCGAACTTCCAATTTTCAATTTGGCTTTCGATTTCAGAATCAGTTTTGATTCCATTTTTGCGAAAGGTTAAATTGACCTAGTCAACGCAAAGTTGAAAGTTTTTTTAAAAATCAACAAAAAAATTGACCACATCCAAAATTCAATGTTTACTCAATGATATTCGCAACTTGCAAAGTTAAAATGACATTTTCTGAATCAAAATCCGAATAATTTTTGCTTTGAAAAAAATAAAATATAATAAATAAATTTGCTAATTTCCAATTAGATTTATGAGATAGAATTTTAATATATTTTTTTTTTAAGTCGGGAAAAATTGAGCGTCACTGTTCTTCTTCTTCTTCTCTATCTATCTCAATTGTTACAGTTCACAAGTAATCTTTTCTTCAAGCTTTCTCTCTCTACCAATTAAAGTATCTTTCTCCCTCTCTCTCCACGACAACTCCGTCAGACCCGTTCTCTGTCCAATTTTATTCCTTTTCGCGTTCTCGCTTAGGGTTTTGATTCTTTCAACACTAACCCAAAATCATCTGCTTTTCTTCTTCTTTTTCTCTATTTCTCTACGATGACCTCGAAGAACAATGGTTTGTCAGCCGCGCTAGTCTCAAATCTCCAAGATGTGCTTTCGAAGAGAAAAGGAGGTAACGAGGAAAAAGTTGGGAGCGATGGATCGGCGGAGGAGGCTCCGTCTACATCTGATTCTGTTGTTGCGGCGGAGGAGGAGATCGATGACTCCAGACCCATCGTTTTGGTCACGAATGGCGATGGGATTGATTCGCCTGGGCTAGTCTCTCTCGTTGAAGCTTTGGTTCATGAAGGGCTCTATAATGTCCATGTTTGTGCTCCTCAAACGTGCGTTTCTTCGTTTGATTACGAATCCGATTGTTAGTTTGTTATTATTGATTCTGATGTCTTCAGGGTTTGATTTGTTCACCTGACTTTGTATCTAGTTTTGGAACATATTTTTCTTAAACTTCTGAACTCTGGTGACCCACAAGGCCTGTAAATTGGAATCTGCAGGGACAAATCAACTTCGGCTCATTCTATGACTCCTGGAGAAACCATTGCGGCAAGCTCTGTTAATATCAAGGGTGCCACAGCGTTTGAAGTTTCGGGTATGTAGATTTGATTGAAGAATCACTAAAGCATTTTTCTTAAGTTTTGTAACATATATAAGCTTGGCAAATTTATATCTGATGCGAAAGTTGGAATCTTTGTTGGAACAATATCCATAACTTGTTGGAAAAGTGTAAATTGGGGTTTCCTTTTGTTACCGGTTTCTTATTTTAATGAGTACTTATGGTGTTAGTAACGTTTTTGTTCATAGACTTTGAGATTATTCGTTTGTGTCAGGGACTCCTGTGGACTGCATCTCATTAGGATTATCTGGGGCGCTCTTTGCTTGGTCAAAACCAATACTGGTTAGCATTTTTACCATCTCACCGCATGACAGTGTGATAATTGTGGTAGTTTGTAACTTCTGCATCTTTTCCCTGCCTAATGTCTTTAGGTAATTAGTGGAATCAATCAGGGATCAAGCTGTGGGCATCAAATGTTAGTGAATTCGTCCTGTAGAAACCTGGTTATTCAGTGTCTGTCCGTCTTCTGTGTTTTCTGATTTGAGAATCCTCCAGGTTCTATTCTGGTGCTGTTGCTGGAGCCAGGGAGGCTTTGATTTCCGGAATACCCTCTTTGTCGATATCATTGAACTGGTGAGTATATCCTGGGAATGTGTGCTGCTACATATATGAACTTGTTGGCCATAAATTTACTTATCGATTTTAGGAAGAAAGATGAAAGCAAAGAAAGTGACTTTAAGGATGCTGTTGGTGTTTGCTTACCATTAATAAACGCAACAATCAGAGACATTGAGAAAGGAGTTTTCCCTAAAGACTGCTCTCTCAACATAGAAATTCCAACATCACCCTCGTCAAACAAGGTTTGTATCTTTTAACAAAACTTGTCTTAAATACTGTTTCTTATATCGAATTTTATATCCTAAGTACATGATCTATTGTTTGCAATGATTAACACTTAGCATATGCTCTGATATTATAATATTAGAGCCTCTCCAGCCAATGATTTAGGAAGTTTGACGTTTCCTATACATATGAATAGGGTATCAAGGTAACAAAGCAAAGCATGTGGAGGCAGAGTCCTAGTTGGCAAGCGGTTTCAGCTAACCGTCACCCTGGTGCTGGGAATTTCATGTCCAACCAACAAAGTCTAGGTGCTCAGCTTGCTCAGCTTGGTAGAGATGCTTCAGCTGCTGTAAGTTTATTCCCTACAACCTCGCTGCTTTAATATTGGTTGTTGGTTCAGAAGATCAAAGATTAGTGAATTCCACTCCGATTTTAAGATACCTGACAAATCTCAGGGGGCAGCTCGTCGTTTTACCACTCAGAAGAAGAGTATTGTGGAGATTGAATCGGTTGGGGTTGCTGGTAAAAGTGATAGCCGTGTTAAGAAATACTTCCGCCTTGAGGTAAAGAAAAAGTTGAACCGTTGTTTTGAAAAACCCTTGGGATATTCAGTGTGTGCCATGGTGTTTAAGATTCCGGGTTATATTTATTTGCAGTTTCTTGCTAAAGAACAAGAACACACAGATGAAGATTTGGATATCAAGGCTCTAGAAGATGGTTTTGTAAGTTGGCATGATCATGCTCTTTTTAGTTCGTGCATGGTTTTTTATTCATCATGCTCTTTACTGAATCAACCCTTTTTGCCCATCATGAACAAAACTTTTCTGGTTAAAATCTTAAATCTCCAGATGAATATATTTGGATTCTAAACTACTTTGGCTCTAATATACCCTTTTGGTAATGCCAGATTTCTGTGACTCCATTGTCTCTACTTCAAAAAACGGATTCAGAATCTCAAGCCGCAGCATCAGAATGGATCTCTAAAGCCCTTAACGCTGATCAATGAAAAGATTATACTCGTAAATTATGTTACATGATTTGGCCAAAATGCTCCCAACATCTGGTAACTCTGATTCTGCATTTGTTTGTTCTTGTGGTCTTGTTGTCGTTTAACTCTTTTGTTTACTTTTATTCATTTTTATACCCTTAAAATCTCGTGGGTTGCTTCCGTAGGCTTTGTTTGTTTGTTTGTCTGTTTGTCAGTAGCTGTTTGTTTGGGAACGCTTACCTTTCTAATTGGAAAAAGGGTCGGTCGCTTTTTCTCTATTCCATATCCATACAATTTGTATTCTTTCTAGTTTTTTGTATACGTTTTGATTGAAAAGAAGGATATTTTGCCCAAATGCTATTTGCTCAGACAATTGCTTCACTACCTTTGATCGGTTAAATCTGAGTAGTTTCATATTGAATCATGTCATTGCACTTAGACCGTAAGGGTCGAAATGGATAGCAGCACTATCAGAGAATTGTTGGATACCAAGAAGAATAATTCTGCTTGGAAGCGAATTGAAAGAAAAGTCGAAAAACTTCATCATATCTTAGTAAAGAGCATGAAAACTCACTCTACTTTTGGGACCAGGCCAATGGGAAACCTTCATGCTAACTTCAACTGTTAATTGTCATGGACGCCATCAAGGACAAGCAGGATGTTTCGGTTTACAAAACTTGGTCTCTCGTCGTTGGATGTTCTAGCAAACTTGGAGAGATGCGACTTCGGTGAATGTAATTGACATTGGTCAGGAAGCAATGATGTCGAAATTAGATAGAGATGTGTTTGAAAAAACAACCACCTGATGAATTGATGAAAAGAGAGCAGCAACAACCACCTCACAACAAACCAATGTTCCGTGGTCTTAAACTGGAGTACTTCATGAAGTTTTTTCTTGCCAATTTGCAGACGTCATGGACCGACTTTAACCACCCTCTTTACTCCTTTATTCACTGAGATTTGCTCTCTTGATTCTAGAAGATGACCAAACAGTGAACTTGATTCTACGATAGTTAGCTTGAATTCTACCATCAAATACAGAAAAAAACAGATAATCAATCATGCATGAACATCAAATACGTATGTGTTACATTAAAAGGTTTAGTGATTTGACCCAAAAAAAAAAAAGTTTAGTGACAAAACAGAGATTTCCTCTGTCGTCTTATTTTTGTACATGAATATTACATCCAAACATACAACATGAACTTGAAACCAAGACCATTCAACTTTATCACTTAAGAGCAAATCTGTAAAATGAGAAACGATTTGCTTCATCTACTCTAATATGATTATCCACTTTCATCGTGCGTCTTGGTACATACTCATCTGCTCCGATACACCTGCAAACCTCTGTAGCATAGTTATCATGTGAAGCTTCAAGCCTACTTAATGTACTTTCCCACTCATCTTTCTCCTTATTGCATAAAAATGATCCCAAGAGTTTGAGGCCAAGAGGGAGACTATTCGAAACTTTGACAGCACGAAAGGAAAGAGATTCAAAACCAGGAAGAGGGTTTGTTTGTTTGAAAGCAAATTTTGAGAAGAAAGCAAGAGCTTCTTCATGCTTAGGACACTCAAGCTCGTATATATTTTTCACTCCACATTGAGTAAGCAACGACTTGTCTTGAGTAATTACGATGATTCGACTTCCTCGACCAAACCAATTCGCGTCTTTGATTATACCTTTTAACTGCTTGATGTTATCTATACCATCAGCAACAAGCAGAACCCTCCGGTGTCTGATCATTTCTTTGATGAAGTCATCAGATTTACCATGGAAATTACTCCCTTTAAAAGCTTCAAAGGCGAGATCAGTAACTCGTGAATTTTGTCTGTAGCTGTTATCTTGTGGTCGAGTCCTGATTTTAATGAAAACATGATGCTGAAATTGATATGAAATCTCGTCGTAAAGTTGCCTTACAAGACTAGTTTTCCCAACTCCTTGAAGTCCACTAATACCAATAATTGTAGACTTTGCATTCAATACTAATGATCGCAATTCTTTCAGACACCAGCTTCTGCTAATGTCAGTATTGTCTTCTAATTTCCACAACAAAGGCTCGTCCCTCTTCACAATTGGATCTAACTTGAAAATATCCGCTAGCTTCAAACTCTTAGCCGGGATTAGATCAGTACTTGTCTCATATCTTGATGATGAAGAATTTGTAATATTGGAAATTAAAGTAGTAACTTTAGCCACCAGCTCTGCGTCATCCTTGCTATTATGTCAACAAATACAAACTATTAGCTTTAACCAGTACCAACTCTAATTTCCTCTACAAAGAAAACAGTATTGTAAACAACTCTTTTTATTGCTTTGACTGATGTTAGATTTGTAGAAATGTGTCAAAATTATGGAATTACATCAAATGCATGAAGGACACATGGTAACTTAGATCAAATGCATGAAGGACACATGTTGGCTTGGTGAGCAAGTTAATAAGGCTTGGTGAAGACACTTGGAGGTTTGGTGAGCAACTTGATGGTGATCCTTCACCTATAAAT
>OVBA01003138.1:0-29724 GCA_900406435.1 Lepidium aucheri | reverse complement strand
AAAATCATAAAACACCTTATACTTTTTGTTTTATAAGTACCTTATAAATTTTAGGAAAGTATCAAAATAACCCTTTTTGTCAACCAAAACCAAATCATTTGTTANATCAATCTCAAGTTCAAACATATAAATCCCTAATCATAGACCGAATCACAGAAGTCATGAAAATAAATCAGCCTTTGACTCTAATAGTCCCAAACTTGTAAAATTGATGAAATCTGAAATTTTATAAGAATTTATAGTCAACCTTATAAAATTAAAATTTGAGCTTCTCATATATTAATCACTGAAATAGATCGTACATTGATTCAATTGATAAAATTCTAACTTATAAACTTCATTCTTAGAATTTCATTAACCTATCTTTAATCTGAAAAAAATTAAACACCTTATACTCTTTGTTTTATAAGTACCTTATAANAAAAAAGCATCAAAATCAACCTTTTTGTCAAGTAAAACCAAATCTTTTGTTCTCAAATTTCTCCAAAATCAATCTCAAAGTTCAAACATATAAATCCCTAATCACAGACTGAATCACAGAAATCATGAAAATAAGTCAGCCTTTGATTATATAAATCTCGAAGTTATAAAATTATGAAATCTGAATTTTTATAAAAATTTATAATCAACCTTATAAAATTAAAATTTGAGCTTCTCATATATCAATCACTGAATTCGTTCATAAACTTCTATCTTAGAATCTCATTACCATATCTTTAATCTCAAAAATCGTAAAACACCTTATACTTTTTGTTTTATAAGTAGTTTATAAATTCCAGAAAGCATCAAAATCAATCTAAAAGCAAACCTTATGTTCTGAAATTAAAATTTGATCTTCTCATAGATCAATCACTGAAATAGATCATACATTGATTCCATTGATAAAAGTTTAACTCATAAACTTCAATCTTGGAATCTCATTAACCTATTTTTAATCTCAAAAATCATTAAATACCTTATACTTTTTGTTTTTAAGTACATTATAAATTTCAAAGAAGAATTAAAATCAACCTTTTTGTTAATTAATACCAAACCTTCTGTTCTCAAATTTACCAACATAAGTGACTTTAAAAAACTCTTCCAACAGATTTTATAAGGCATTTATAAAATATCATTCTGTTCATCAAAATGCTAGATGTAGAATATATAATCAATAAAATGTAAGTGGAATCGTTGAATCTGAGTTTAACTTTTANGTTTAACACACTTAATTTTGAGTTTGAAAATCTCAAATCTCATAGATCTGAAAACCCTAAAATTTCAAATCTCTTAATTCTTTACGATCTCGAAAAATTTCCGAATCTAAGCTCAAATATTATAAAAACTAAGCTCAAATCTTTGAAAATTTAAGAAATCAAAGATGAATTAACTTAATTGAAGAAGAATCAATAAAACTTTCTAACCCTTTTAACCTATCTTTAATCTGAAAAAACATTAAATACCTTCTGAGAATCGAATCATATCGTGAATCTACAGAGAAATCGGATCGTGAAATTGCAGAGTTTCGAATCATGAAATTTCAGAGAAATAGGATCATGAAGATAAATCGGATGTATCTTCAGAAACTCAGCAGAAAGCGCAACCTATTATTTTGTTACAGAAAATCTTACTGTTACTATTTTATTACAATAGAGATATAAGTTAAAAATCTTTTTATATTAAAATTAAAAAAAATTGGTAATATTATGTAGATAAATATATTATTAAGAATTAGTTAAAGAATTTTATCAAATATTATCAAGAAATATATTTTTTAATTTATTATAACATATATGAATCTGTTAACACTATAATTTTATTGTATATAGAGATTGGGATTAGGAATATCTCAATATATTATTTTTTGTTGTTTTTATTGCGTTGACCAATAATATTTAAATTAAGTTTCTTACTCAAATCCAAAAAACTTATTTGTTAGAATAAACAAAGTCGTATTAAGGTTCTTATCAAAATCTCAACAAAAGATTTACTTAAAAAAACCAATAAAAATCAATACTTAATTAGTTAAAGATTTCTTTTTAATACCAGCAAAAATCAAATCTTAATTGGTTAAAATTTTATTTTTAACATACAAAATTCAAATCTTAATTGGTTAGAGATTTTTTTAAACCAATGAAAATAAAATCTTAAATGATTAAATAGATGTTGTGATAATTGTGATAATTATGATATTCAAATCTTAATTTTGAATCATTTGAGAATTGTGATAATTGTTCTAGGTGGGTCAGGACTAAATAGATGTTGTTTATTAGTTTTCCTATTAGGATTAGGAGGATTGTTTTTAATAAATATCGATTAGGATAAGGATATAATTATGATAATTTCGTAGGATCTATAATTAATTAATTAATAATATTTAATCTAAATAATAAAATTAATTAATTAATTATAAAATCTTATGAGAATATAATTGTGTTACAAATATGATATGATAATATTTCCTAGTAACAATACAACCTAGTCCAAAACAGACAATATAACACGGTATTTAAGTTAATGCTATGCTTTTATTATATAAGATATTATTAGCGTGAGATCTTATCATCTTATTATATAAAAAAGGGTTTCTCAAAGTTAGTAATTAACATGATTCTTCTACGTGTGAGATCCAATGATATGAAATTCTCCTCGATTTATTTAGTTTTTTAAATCTAGATAAAAATATATTTAAATATGTTCTTCAATATTTAGCTTATCCAAGTCTAAAAAAAAATCCTAACCTAAAAAAAAATTAATCTAAAAGAAAATGGGAATTTTAATTTTTAAAAACTTAATTTCAACAAAAAGTAATTTTCATTACTAATCTTATTATATGAAGAAAATATTATATTAAAAACTTATTAAAAAAAACGAAATATATATATTATATTCTAAATCATATTTCTCTATAAAGAAATTATAATTTAATAATTCTTAAAAAAATATTTCTAACAAAAAATAATTTTCATTAGTAATCTTAATATATATATATATATATAATATTATATTAAACATATAATATATTATATTAAACATTATTTATAAAACGAAAACTATATATATATATGATATTTTGAATAATATATGTATTTATAAAAAATCCTAATCTGATAAGACATATATCTTTCATCATAATCCTGATCAAAGATAATTATCTAAGTACTCCCAAGTATTTATTAGTATAAATGATCCTAAATTGAAAGAAATTTTGTATACATAATCCTAATGTAAAAATGAATTGTGAATATTAATTGTTATATATACATAAACACATAAACGATTTTTCAATACCTTCTAACTTTTCAAATTTTCTCCAATTTAATTTATTTGTTTTTGTTTACATCTATAGCAGTCAAGTAAAACAAACAAAAAAGGTAAGAAATTTTAAATTTAATGTGTTATTATTTTATTTTACTATTATTTGCTTGACATCTTATCATATTATAACAAATAGGGTTTCAGATGTTAGTAATAAACGGATTCTTCCACATGTCGAACTCAACCATCCAAAACAGTGGAGTATCATATTATACATAGTTAGGTTTCAAAAGTTAGTAATCAACGAGACTCTTCTAGGTGTCGAATCTTATTATAACCTATTATATTAAGTTGGATTTCAAAAGTTAGTAACTAAAGAGTTTTTCCACATGTGAGATCTTATTATTAAGTTGGATCACAAAATTTACAAACGTATAAATTTCTAAGACATTATTCAGAATATATATTAAGCATTAGATAATAAAAACAAACCCGTGCATCGCACGGGTCCATATCTAGTATATATATATATATATGAGTTTTCTTATAACCCTAATGGGTTTGTCTTCAACTTGTATGTGATTTAGAGCTGGTCCATTAAGGGCCCATGAGCTTTGTGTTTGGTCAAATTTTACACTAATTATTTGAAAGAGCATAAAAATACAAAACTAACTTAAAAACAAAGCAAACGAAGAGCAAACTAATAAATACGTAATAAAATAAACTTGGACGGTAAGCTTAAGGCAAGAAACTTGGATGGTAAGCTACATCAATTCCTCGGAGGTGAGAAAAGATTTGTCCCTAAATCTGAAGTGGTGGACTCGGAAATGTCAGGGCGAAGGTGCTTCACATTTAGCACATTGTGAGTGTTAATGTGGGATGGAAGCTCAACTTTGTAAATATTGTCATTAAGTCTAGCCAAGACTCGAATAGGGCCAATCTTCTTGGACTTCAACTTGTTGTACTCATGAGAAGGAATGCGTTCTTTGGAGAGATAAACCCAAACTAAATCACCTGCATCAAAAAGAACTTCACGCCTATGTTTGTCCATGTCCGCTTTGTACTTAGCCGAATCCAAATTATACATTGTTTGTGTGTGGATCTTCGTAAGAGAATGGACAAAATCAACAGCATCACCATGTAAACGAGTTTTGTCCAGAAGACAATTTAAGTCAAGAGGTCCATGAGGAACTATACCATAGATAATGGTGAAAGGACCGAAACCGAAACTCCGGTTGTAAGCATGGTTGTGAGCAAACTCAGCCCTTGGCAAAAAAAAAATTCCCAACTCTTGATGTTGTCACCAACTAAATAACGCAATAAGATACCCAAAGAGCGATTGGCTACCTCAGTTTGGCCATCCGATTGTGGATGACACCCAGAACTCATGTCAAGAGTAATAGCCAAAAGCTTCCACAAAGACCACAAAAAAGTGGCTTATAAACCGAGTGTCACGATCCGAAACAATAGAGATAGGGCGACCATGTAAACGATAAATCTCATGAAAGAACAATTGGGAAACCGAGACAGCATCTGTGATCGTCTTACAGGGAATAAAATAAGCTATCTTAGAGAACCAATCAATGACAACATAGACAGAATCGTTACCATGTTGTGTTTGTGGTAAACCGAGGACAATGTCCATGCTTATGTCCGTCCATGGCTGCATCTAGATTGGCAAAGGCATATAGCGACCCGCGTTGGAAGCTCCACCCATGCTTCTTTTACACACTTGGTAGTGCTCGACAAAACGACTGATGTCACATCGCATTGAAGGCCAAAAGTAGGATGATTCACCGAGCTGAAGTGTACGATTATGACCAATATGACCTTCATTATGAAGCTTGGAAACAATCTGAAGGCGAAGGCTGCCTTCTGGAGCACATAATTGGCTGCCTTTGAACAGGAAACCATCCGTAAGAACAAAGTCTAAACAAATCCCTAGCTGCACATCACAAAAGATAGGACCAAAATATGTGTATGTGGGGTAGAGTTCCGCAAAAGAGGCAAATCTCGGAACCGTAGAATGCATTTTAAAGACAAGACAATGGCGATGACTCAAAACATCTGCAACTTTTTTCAACGGACCTGAACGATGGTTGATGCGAAAGGTAAACTGTTGTAAGAACGCAACCGAATTAGCGTGATGAGATGATATCTTTTGCTGGTTGTCAAGATGCTTCAAAGCATCGTGGTTGGTATACATGATGAACTTCTTGTGAAAGAGATAACGCTTCCACTGCTTAATTGATTGAACAATGGCATAGAATTCCAATTCATAAGTGTTGTATCTATCTCGTGATCCTGCTATCTTCTCGCTATAAAAAGCAATAGGACGGCGGTCTCGACTCAAAACAGCGCCTATACCAAGCTTAGAGGCATCACAACTAAGCTCAAAAGTGGAAGAGAAGTCAGGTTGAGCCAATATCGGATCTATGGTAAGCTTCATCTTAATAACCTCAAAGGCCGAAGATGCAGCCAGAGGCCACGAAAAAGATGTCTGCTTCATGATGTATGTCAAAAGAGTCATGATCAAACTAAAGTTGTAGACAAAATATCTATAGAACGAAGCAAGGCCATGAAAGCTACAGACATCTGCGATGCAAGTGGGATGTGGTCACTCTCGAATAGCTGAAACCTTACTAGAATCCATACAAAGGCCTGCACTAGAAACCACGTAACCAAGAAAGAGGAGTTTGTCAATGCCGAACTCACACTTTTGTTGTGCGACATAGAGGGTCTCCTTACGCAATGTTGACAAAACTTGGGGAAGGTGATCTTCATGCTCAATAAGATTAAAGCTAAAACAAATATGTCATCGAAATACACCACCACAAAACAGCCAATAAAAGGGCGTAAGGCTTAATTCATGACTCGAATAAAGGTACTAGGAGCATTAGAAGGACCGAAGGGCATTACCATCCATTTAAACAAACTCTCACAAATTTTGAAAGTTGTCTTCCATTCCTCACCAGATTGAATATGAATTTGATGATAACCACTGTTCAAATCAAGCATAGAAAACACCAAATCTTTGCCCACTTAGGCCAATAAAACGTCTAAACAAGGAATAGGAAAATGATAGCGTACCGTGATCTTGTTGATTGCACGGCTGTCTACACACATACGCCATGAGCCCTCTTTCTTTGGAATCAACAAGGCATGGACTGCACACGGGCTCATATTTTGCCTCACATATCCACGGGCAACTAGATCCTCAACCTGTCATTAAAGTTCGTCATGTTCTTGTGGACTCATACGATAATATGGATGATTGGGAAGTGAGGACCCAGGAACAAAATAAATATGGTGCTGAATGTCCCGCAAAGGTGGTAAACCAGAAGGCAAGTCCGTATGAAAAACGTCATGAAACTCTTCAAGCAAGGAGCACAGCGAGTCAGGCAATGTCTTAGGCAAAGGAGTGTGTATCTCAAGACTAGGGAGCAATAACCAAGCACAACCAAAATCAGTTGATTCCCGCTCACATTCGGCAGTTGTAGCAAGGAACGAAGGAGCAGCTATAGGTATGGCAGAGGAGGTTTGTACTGAGGAGGTGGTTGTGAAAAAACAACAACCTTTGTGTTGGCAAAGACAAAACTGTAGGTGTTACGTCGACCATCATGAATCACACCACGATCAAACTGCCAACGACGACTAAGCAAGAAGTGTATGATGTCCACTAGAGCATTGTCAAAATAGATGCAATCCTTATATGCACCGCCCACAGCGAATCCAACCGCAAAACGATGTGTAACTTTAAGAGCTGATCCTTTAGTAAGCCACCTTAGATCATATGGATTCGGATGAGATTCACTCTCTAAGCCTAACCACATGAATGTAGATTTGGACATGATGTTCTTTGTACTCCCTCAATCAATGATGAAACGACAAATCTGAGTATTAAGGGTACAAGTGAACTGAAAAATATTTGCACAAAGCCAATGGTCGTTGATGGATTCCGGAGATAAGTAAACAGGCTGTGTGACAAGCACGGTTCCCGTATCACCATGAACATGTTCTTCAACAAGAGAGGAATCATTGAGGATGAGTCATCGTCGATATTGTCATTGTTTTCCCATTTAACCTCATCGACTAGCAATCCTCACCAAGTCAAAGAAGGACATGCACTCTTTAGATGTCCCGGTTCACCATAATGAAAACATTGAAGCATAAAAGAAGGTACATTACGCTGCCCGGTACTTGATTGAGTGGAATCATGTTGTGTAGGGCGAGGAGGAGCATGAGGATCCTTGTTAGAACTCAAAAATGAAGGCAGATCGTAAGTGCTAGAAGATTGAATACGACCACGAGATGTAGGCTGTGACCACGAATAAGAACTTGACTTGTATTGAGATTCAAAAGAAGTAGCCCGACGATGAGGTTCTGCTATTGAACGTGGTTGAAACTGTTGCATAGCTGCCTGTAGTTGAGGGATTAAACCACTAATGAAATGGGATACCAACTATAATTCTAAATCATGAAGCTCGTTCCTACTCAAAAGTAGATTGGTGTCCTCAGCATATTCATCTACAAATCGAGTTCCTTGCCGTAAAGTTTAAAGCGAATAAACATAGTATGATAATAATTACAAGGTAGAAAATTAGCATGAAGTAAGCGTTGAACCTTATCCCACGAACAAATCTTCTCTTTCCTAGCTTGAGCACGAGTAGTCTTGACCTGCATCCACCAAGAAGAAGCCCGACCACTGAATTTTGTAGCCACAAAAGGAACTTTTCTGTCCTCATGAACCTGCTTAAACTCTAAAGCCTCATCAATAGTAACTACCCCCTTGAAACTCGGGTATATCAACTTTGAATCCAGATTCAACTAAAGTTGGTTCCCTAATGTATGATGCAAAGAGAATATGGTCTCTCTGATCAATAAGCTGGAGTATGAGACAATATAAGTGGTTGGACCTCTCGTCGTAAGCTGGAGAATGATTTCCTATTTGTCTCCCTTATCCTTATCTGATCCTTGGAGGGTTCTCTATTTTGGCCTTGTATGTACTCCACTATCTTGCTTTTTGGAATTCCAATATTTTGCTCATTGGTTTTAGTGGATTTACACAAGATTCTAGTAATACCTTGTGCCTCGATTGGCTTCTTTTATTCTCCTCATTGCTATTGCATTCACATTCTTTTGCTTCGTGTCTAAAACTGAAGCAAACATGACAAAATTTCCGACGTTTTCATACATAAGGTGAGCTTGAACTTCCTCACCTTTTGAGAATTTCACTATGGTAGTAGTAATATGTGGTTGAAGTCCATTGACAAAGACCCTCATTATGGCTGATGTGGTTTAATTTCACATAATTCATATGAACTAATCTTTCCCCAATGCTTGAAAATGCTTCTTCCCACCAATTATTTTGGGAATGTCCTACACTTGAAAGCTTTTCACTAATCTGAAAAAAACTTGAAAGTTTAGATTTTTCATAGGGAAAATGCCTGTTTTTAATCGTACTTTTTTCATCGTACCCATTTATATATAAATTTTAAGAGCCGATGTAATTCTTATTTTAATGAAAAAAACAATTAGGCATAAATTTTGCAAGATTAGCTAAAATCAACATTGATTGTTTGTACCATTAGTTTATAAAATTATAGTTACTAGCCTGGGAAAAATTACGGATTCCAAACTTAGAATTTTCTTCATACCAATTCCTACATGAACTCAAAGATTTCAAATTTTGGGCATAATTATTTTCTTTGTCAACATTGGAGCACAACTTATCGGACCATTAGCCAAGTTCTTGCATAATGTAGGTGGCATGACTTGATCGATACATGCAAATGTGTCTGCCTTTACTAGACTTATCATCTGCCACTAGGCTTAAGAACACTTGTTGACATAAATCTTTTATAAATTACATTGACCATTTATATTATTAGTCAATAGTTAAACTTTAGTTATTAGCCTAATTTTTTTGTCATTTAAATCCGAATTAAAAGTCTTAAATTCATTTATGAAACGGCTCGACAAATAAAGTACATAAAATTATTTTGTCACAAATCAGAATGTTGAAATGTTTTATCTTTAAGGTGATCTTAAAAATGACCTGTCATGTGTGATACCGCAAACTTTGGTGAAATGAGTTCCCTAAGTAATGTTCTTCTTTGTGTATCACTCACGAACAAAAGTTATGGTAAAGCAATCTTCTATATTGATCGTTGTAGAGTAACGGTTAACATAGACAGGGACACACAGATATACATTAAGTTTTTGTATTAAGAATCATATAAATAATGTACAGTCTTCTTTATTCAGATTTGCACACAAATACAATTTGGTTTGTCACTGACTAATTTATAACTACTCAAAGCTCACACAACACTACAACCTTGTAGCTGTTGCAACTCTCTCTGATTCACTAGCTTACACAACACAACAGACTTGTAGCCATTGTAACACAATCGGTTTCACTAACCAAGCACACTCTTAAAACTCGGAACTCTCATACTTTCTTTCTAAAAGTCCAATCCTTTTAGTAAAGCTAAGAGCTCCTTATGTAGCCACAATTCTTGTAGGACTTCCTAAAGAACCTTAGCATACTTCCAAAACGCAGTTGGTGCACCGTCCTGACTCACTACTGCTTCATCTTGTCACACTGATGTGACAGAAACTGTTTATCCAGATGTTGCGAATGTTCCAGAGTTTACATGCATTGCTTCCATGTTGCTCTGCTGCTGCAGGTCTAGTTCCATGTTGAAACTAGTTTTACTTACATTCTGCTTCATCTTCTTTATTTCCATTTTGGTGCTTAGTCAAATTTGTTGTAATAAGCTCACTTCAAACAAGTAGAGAACGCCCCTCTACTTTAATCAAATTGGGACCCACTCCATTATTTTCTCCAAGATACTAAGAGACAAAATCTCTTCTTCTTTTATTTTCACATTTTTTGAGTGTGTGACACTTCAAGCTATCTATCAATTGTGAAACACTTGAACCTTTTGGTGACTACATAAGTCTGTTACACAAACCTATTGCACACATGAACATATTCACCCCCTGCTTGAGTGCATACTCATGTAAAAACTAGAACATATTTTGTTTATAATCTGCAAGCATTTTTCTCATCCAAACGAGTTAAGTGCATTATCTCATTTGAGTAATATTCTTTACCTCTGTAGTTGACATTGTTGATATACCTCATTTTTGTCAGTTTAAGCTCGTTAATTCACATGTTTCCAAAAAAATTGTTTGCATTTTAGAGTCTTTTCAGGTGGGAAATAGATTTAATTTAGATTATACCCACGAAGCATGGTTTGGAACAAATCAGAGCAATTTCTAGAATTTCAGCAGAAAATTGATGATCGTTCGATCCACACCATGATCGATCGATCATTTTCCTCAGTAAAAGCTGCACACAACCTGCGGATTGACCTTCTATCCAAGGATCGACCGATCAAGCTGTTCGAAGGATAATGCACCCAACCTGGAGATCGACCATTCATCACAAATCGATCTATTTGCCCCTTGATTAATCGATCCTTGAAGCTGCAAGGAATAAACCTAAAAGTTTCCTATTTTGTACCTGCATGTTTTAAGACCTATAAAAGCCCGTTTAACTTTCTTTAGAGAACACATTTCTATTTCTTTTTGTAAGCAAAGAGAAGATTTTCTCCATACTTTTGACAAGATTTCTGAACCCATTTTATTATTTAATTAGAATTTAATATTTCCTTTCATCATGTTTATTATTTCTACTATGATCATGTCTGAGTAGTTTTATAATCAGGTTTAGGGTTCCTAGAGATTTAAGAATCGATGATTAGGGATTAAATATGGTTTGATTATTAAGGTTCTCCGTCTATATCTGTGTGTAATGCTTTGATTAGTTTGATCACCTAGTATATTATTTTAGGTTGTTTACTTTCCAAAAGCCTGTTAAACGCATGGACTAGTGTAGATGATTAATTAGTTTTAACAAACGACAGTTGATTGTTAGGAGTAATTGTGGAAAAATTGAACCTATTCGATAGTGCCTATTTGCATCATTAGAGCCAACGACAGTTAGGATTTCTAGGTTGCTAAATAGAGTAATAGACACCACAACAATGAGTTTATTGGATTTCTATGTTCAAGTCGAATTGTGCTTAAGTATTCCCTGAATAATTTACCTGGTTAGATTCTTAATTCCTGATGAATACCCAATGCCCGATGCTTTTTGTTATTATTGCAAAGCGTTTTAGTTGTTAGTTCATTCATATTTAATCCTAGTTTGGTATAGCTTGAATTAGAATTGAGTAGTCAATAGTGCAATACTTGGTTCTTCGTGGATTCGATTCCTAAGTACTACTATGTTTGTTGTGCATTTATAGTAGGATAGTAGGGTTAAGACTCTATTTATCAAGCTTTTAGCGCTGTTGTCGGGGAACCAATTGGTTGCCTTTTGATTAAGATTTGACTTCTAGTCTATATCCCTTTACTTACGTTTTTTGTTTGTGTTTTCTTTTAGTTTTGCTTCCAAATGTATGGTCGGAAGAAGTCCAGGATCGGAGTTGCAAGAATCGAACGAGAAAACAGAAGAGCAAAAGCAATGAATCAAGAAAATCAGCAATTTCAAAGAGACCCTGAGATTCAGGATAACGTTCAGAGGAATCGGGATGAGAATGTGCAACACACAGTTGAGCAACTGTAGAGGGATTTAGCTCAACTCAAGAGGCAGTAGAAACAGCCTCACCGATGAGCTATTGGTGATATGGATACTCCTCATACGTATTACCAGAAAATTTTTGCTATTCGTATCCCACCTATTCAGAGGCAAGACTACGAGATCAAGCCACAACTGATTGGATTGGTGAAACAATATGTCTTCAATATCCTTCCAGGCAAGAATCCAATGGATCACATAGAGAATTTTGTAGACATGTGCAGCACAACAAGTTCAAATAGAGTTCAAGTGGACTACATTTAGCAAGATTTTCGACCATTCACTTTCTGATAAAGCTTCAAGATGGTTGAGGTCTTTACCTCCAAGTTCGCTAACCACATGGGAAAAGGTTCGAGCTGCATTTTTAGATCAGTTTTACACTAAGTCAAAGACTGAAGCATTGAGAAACAAGATCACTCCATTTTAGTAACGTTCTGGTGAGTCCTTCAGTCAAGCTTGGGAAAGGTTTAAGGAGTACCAATGTGACTATCAACATCATGGGTATTGGAATGAGCAGTTTTTAAGCATCTTCTATGGTGGAATCAAGTGAGACTACAATAATTTTCTCAATGCAGCTAGTAATGGATATTTCATGACTAACACAAGGGATGAGGCCTTTACCCTCATCGATAAGTTGGCTGCAAATTCTGATAGTCATTGTCCACAATATCACCGAGGGAGGAAGGTTAACAGCATTGAGAATCAGAAGATAGATGAGCTTACTGAGAAGCTCGATATGCTTATCAAGGCTAGTCAAGGAAATCAGAGAAGTGTGCATCAGTTGGCAGATGTTAGAGAGGTAGCACAGGTTCATGATGATTCAGAGATGTTAGATGATCAAAGAGAAGTTGACTACGTGAACTGGCAGAACAAAGGATTGAACCCGAATTACCTTTCTTACAAGAGCACCAACGTGGAGAAACCTCAAGATGTAGTGTTTCCAGCTCTAATGATGCCTCAGGGATCACCTTTTCAAGGGAAACCGTTTATAAAAGGTTCTGGTCAAAGATGGAACAATCAGAAACCTTATAATCAAAACCCTAGAGGTAATAACTGGTAAAGACTGTACAAGGCGTACCAGCAGCAAGCACCACAACATCAACAGATTTCAGTGAGTTCTTTGGGTACATCTAATGATGATATCAAAGTTTTGATCCAACAGCTTGCAACCGAGCAGCAGAAAACCACCAGAGAGCTCAACACCAAAGTCGACAGTATGTACAGTGATCTTAACAATAAGTTTGAATCAGTATCTGTACACTTGAAGATGTTAGATACACAAGTGGTCCAAAACTGTTGAAGTGATAAGAAGACCTCAGGGAGCTTTTCCTGGGAAAATAAAGAAAACCCCATAAGAATACTACAATGTAGTCAAGCTGAGACTGAGGAAAGTAGTGCGAAGCAGGAGGCGAGGAAGGAGGGGAAGTACAGACCACCTATTCTATTCCCAATAGAGCTTACTAAGATTGAGGACCAAGGAGACTTCACTATCCCTTGCACTTTTAGGAAATTGATTTTCAATGATGCACTTTGTGATACTAGGGCAAGTGTGAGTATCATCTTGTTGGAAACAATGAAGAAGTTGAGAATTGAGTTTATGCAAGACTCTCCATCTCTTCTGGAGACGCCACCTCAAAATGCCCAAGAGGAAGGTTAGTTGATTTCACTCTTCTTGTTGCAAACTGCAAAGTTCCAACATACTTTACTGTGGTAGAGATGTCGAAGGGTGGAGCAGTTCAAATACTTTTGGGAAGAGCCTTTCTGAATATTGTATGAGCTAAGATCGATTTCCCAACAAGAGTGTAGTTTTGGGGAATGTGAACAGAGATGTCTCTTATCCCATTAGAGCTTCGACTAGCAGTCTTTGTGGGATGATCACAACTTCTAAGGAAAAAGGAGCAATCTAAGAATCTGAACTTTCAGTTTTGACACGCTTGGCACATGATGAACTCGAGTACGTATTGGAGAAAGAGTACAATGTTCATTGTGAGCTTGCAGAAGACTTTGTTGATCGTGATGATACATGTATCCTTAACAACAAGTTTGTTGAAAATTCTGAGTTTGTGTTGAGAAACTTTGTCTTAGAGTTTTTGCAGGTAAGCTTGGATTAGGAATTTTAGGACCTTTCACTATGAAGGAGATTCGCCCTGATGGAACTGTAGTGTTGATGGACACTACAAAATCTGAATTCCACAGAAAGGATGAACACTTGAAAGAGTATATCACCGGTGAAAAACTGTCAAAAGGAGTGAACATTCCTCCCAAGGGTTAATGTGCCATCTAAGTGACATGAAAGTCGAGTTAATGACTCTAAAAAAGCGTTGAATGTGAGGCAACCCACTATTAGATAGTTTTTGTTTTCATCAGTTTTAACTTAATTTTTTGTTTTGGTTTGTTTTTGTACTTGGTGAGAATGTGATCAGGACACAGAGATCGATCAATATAGGCTATGATCGAACGATGCTCAAGGATCAAGGAGTATGTGCACGACCTGACGATCAACAGGATCAGAATTGATCGATCGATCATTAACTCGCAAGACTAGGCATACGACTTGATGATCGATCATCATATGAGCGATTGGTCTATCATCAAAGTTATGGAGTTTGCGCATGACCTCATGATCGATCTCTCGAGAGCTGTTCAATCAATCTTCGAACACTTGAGTTATGTGCATGACTTGACGATCAACCTACACAGGAGAGGTCGATCGATTGTCAAAAAAGAAGAATGATAGGAAATCGGTTGATGGATCAAGCACCACCATGATCACTCGTCGACCCAGGTAAGACTTCTATTTTTAAATTTAACCACAAAAGACCTTTTAAAATGGAAATTTCTCGGTTTTAAAATAAAAACATCCGAATTGGAAGAAACTTTTTGTTCTTGGGTGAATTCAGGAGATTTTTCACAAAAACTTTACTCTCTCTTAACTTTCTCGTTTCTTAATAGTTTTGAACGATTCTTGAGCCTAATTTACTCGAATGTTCCTCCTTTTTCTGGTTATCTAACTCTCATTCTCGATTGACAAAAGTATCATTCACTATCTCTGATTTACAGTCCGCGAATTTGAGGATATTTTGGGAAGTTTTGATTTTCATTTTTTGTTACTTAATTGTGTAAAATCAATGTTCTATCATTGTTATTTGATGATTTCGGATATCACTCACCCAGAACTCAGTTGGTTTTGCATAGAAATCGATTTGTTAGGTTGAAGGAGAATTTTAGAGAAATTAGAGAATTTAGGATTGGAATTGAGATAATGATTGTTTAGTTAATATATTGCTGGATGTTTGCTTGTGTTGTTTATTGATTTTAACAATCGATATCTTAGTAATCCTATTCCAACTTGAATTTTTGATTTTCTCATGTCTATTTGTGAAACTTACATCTCTGATTTTTGGTTGTTTTACAGAAAATGGTCAGAGTGGGCAAACAGTAAAAGAAGGTCAGGAGATCTTCAGCATTGGAAGTAGAAAAATCTGCTGGTGGAAATTCTGATGTTCAGACTCTCTCACCGAGACCTAGACCTGAAGGCACTCCTTTTCAGACCAACCTCGAGAACAGATCAGCTCCTACTTTGCTAAAATCTGATTCTGCGTACAAGAATAGGGACACAGATGCAGGTTGGCAGAAGTTCCACGGGATTTTCTATGATCAGTTGCTGAGGAACAAGTTTGTTCCCACCAAGTTTTTTTGCCCACTACTTTTAACAAGCTTGGGATTCTGGATGATGTCAGTGGTATGATCGAGAGGCTTAGCCTGGGTACCTTTGTACACAAGAGTCATCCGCGGTACCCGAAACATATTTGTCAGTTATTAGCATCATGTGATGTTCATCTTGCACCTGATCCACATGCTCCAATTTTTGCTGATATCTTCACTTTCTTTTACAATGGAGCTGTTTCCATGATGTCTATTAATGACATATGCAGGCTCTATGGTTTCAGAGAGGAAGCCAAAGGATGGTTGCCTTCTTAAGATGGTCCGGTTAACAATGCCATGTGGCATGGTTTAGCAAATTGAGGTTTTCAGGGATGAGCTTCAAAGCTAACTCACATCAAGAATCCTGCGGTTCAGATTTTTTCTTAGATTATAGGTTCTACCATCTTCAATAAGAAGGAGTCATGCGCAATGACAAAATCCGAGTTAGAGATACTTCATCATTTTATCGCTCCTTTTGTGCTAGACCGCTACAGTGAAGTGCATTCACCTCCGCACAGAGCACTCAACATAAACTAGGTGTTTGTATTTGCTAACATGCTCACAAAGCATCATTTCAAAGATTCCCCAAATACTCCTATGAAAGAGACAGTGGGTAGTCTCCTCAGTCTGATCTTCAAGTTTCACAGGATAGATCTCAGCAGCACATAGGTGATTGAGAAGATCCATTACATGGATACGAGATTCCTTACAAAATTCATCTACCTAACTGAGAAGACAAAGTGGAGGTACTATGCTCAGGATTGGCAGTCATGTTGGTGCAAGATTCCAGCTCTAGAGGTCACTTCAGTCACGAGCCGCTCCAACATGCTTCTCGAGCCGCACCTCACTCACCCGGAGATTGCCGAGATTGAGCAGCCCACTCGCCCGACACGCCGTACCACCTCGCGCATATATGAGGATCAGGACGAGCCTTCACGACTGTCATGTTTACGTGCTACTAGAGACGTTACAATGGAGCATGTGATTCCTGAGTACTTTGCAGAGTATGACTTACCTCCTTTCTCTGATGATTTTACCATAGAGGGAGTATCAGAGCTGGCAATACGAGGTGGAGCAGCGGAAACACTCCATGCATAGACGCATCTGGGACGCACTCAGAAAAGTCAAGGTGCCTTTGCCTTCGTGTTTAATAGAACCTTCTGGGAGCAGAGCTGTGACGAGTATAGGACCCATTGTTGCTAGACATGGGCGTACGAATGCATCTAAAGAGGAGGTGGATAAGCAGCTAGACCACCACCTACCCTGCCGTCATCGATACTAGGCGAATCAGAGAGTCAGAGCCCGCAGTAGTTCTTTCGCCATTCTAACCTTTTTTATTTTATTTTATTTTTGTTATGCACTTTCTTTTATTTTTATTTTTATGCATAAGTTGTGATTTCCTTAGTCTTATTCTCACCTATGGACGGTGTGAAGTAAGTCTGGGGGAGTGATAACACAGAGTTTTAACCCTATTATCCTACTGCAAGTGCGCAGCAAACATAGAAGTACTTAGAGACGAATCTATGAAGAACCAAGTATTGCACTATTGACTACTCAATTCTAATTCAAGCTATACCAAATTGTGATTGAATTATGAATGAGCTAACAACTTAAACGATTTACAATAATTATAAAAAGCATCAGGCATTAGGTATTCATCATGAAATAAAAACCTAACCATGGAAATTTTTCAGGAAATACTTAAGCATAATTCTTGACTTAAACATAGAAATCTTATAAACCCACTATCGTGGTGTCTATTACTTTATTTAGAAACCTAGAAATCCTAACTCTCGTTGGTTCAAAAGATGCAAACAGGCACTATCAAATGGGTTCAATTTTTCCACGATTACTCCTAACAATCAATCGTTATTGGTTAAGACTAATTGCTCATTTGTTCTAGTTCAGGTGTTTAACAAGTTTTTGGAAAGTAAACAACCTAAAATCATAGACTAGGTGATCAAGATAATCTAAGCATTACATAGATATAGATGGATAATATCTTATCATCGAATCCTATTTAATCCCCAATCATTGATTCCTAAATTCCTAGAAAACCTACCTGATTATGAAACTACTCAGAAATAATCAAAGTAGAAACAAAAGACATGATCAAAGGAAACATGAAATTGCAATTAAAAATAATAAAGAGGTTTTAGAAACCTTCTCAAAATTATGAAGGAAAGCTTCTCTCTGCTTACAGAAAACTACCCCTGTGTAATAGAAAAATGTCCTTCTCTTCTAAATAATGAAAAACGGTGTTTTAGAGGTCCTAAACTTGCAGGTATAAAATAGGAAACTTTAGGCTTTATTTCCTGTAGCTTAAAGGATCAATCAATCAAGGGGCTAACCGATCGATCAGTGATGATTGGTCGATCTCCAATTGGACTTGGTTGATCACCAGGTCGGGCGCATTATTCTTTGAACAGCTTGATCGGTCGATCCTTGGATAGAAGGTTGATTTACAGGTTGGGTGCATTATCATTTGAACAGCTTGATCGCTCAATCCTCGGGTAGAAGGTCGATCTGCAGCTCGTGCACAGCTCTCACTGAGGAAAGTGATCGATCTATGTGTTGATAGATCGATCATCATTCTTCCATTGAATTTCCTAAAACTGCTCGAATTGCCACAAACCATGCTTTGGGGGTATAATACAAAATAAACTTGTTTTCCACCTGAAAATATTCTCAAATACAAATAAAAAATCTGAAAACATGCGAATTAAGGAGCTTAAAACTGAAAAAAATGAGGTATATCAATTCTCCAAGATTTAGATTCTTGCTTGTCCTCAAGGAAAGAGAGAAAAGTAACATGAAGATTCCACTCAAAAGAACTTATTTGTCATCAGAACATTACATACCGATTCCATAGTAAACCACATGATACTTACCTGATAAAATCTAGACCACCATGTACTTCCCCCAGACTTTAACAACTATCCCAGCTAAACTCCACAATCCAAGTAAGTAATCTGAGTTTGCCACACCAGCTTCCTAAAATGTCTAAGTGTGGTCTCACCAAGGTAACATCAATCAAAGGACACATGAGTTTCTCTTTCAATCTAAATATTACCTTCTATATGGTTCTTTCCCCTTATTTCATCACTTTACAACCGATTTTTTCCTACTTTTCTAGGGTATCATTTTATTTTTTCTATCGGCTACTTTCTTTGGTAACTCAAAGGATATAAGCAAGAGTAGCTTCATTGGAGTCCCCCTTGGTCCATTAGCAATATCCATGTAATTGGTACCATCATTGAGGTAATCTCATGCTACCAATATTTCACAAACACAAGCAGCATCATTGGAGAATTTTTGCCCTTAGCTTAATACAATGCACAGCTTTGTTATATCCGTACTTCAGATTAAGCACAAATACCATGAAATGATTAAGAGAGGGGAAACCATACTCACACAGGAAAATATGTCATTGCACTGAAATGAGGACACGATCCCAAGTATACCACCTCCCTTGACAAGAAGATTAAGTCAGGTTAATGGTGAAGCCGGCATGAGATCCTTCCAATACTAAGATGGATATGGGTGATATTGAGATGGTGTTTAGCCTCTGGATTTTCCAATAGTCAATCGATACCTGACAAGTGCAAATAGATGGTACTTAGTTCATGACTATGCAATAATCCTCGAATAGCATAGTTTCTACAATCAGTTTTTAAACTCAAAAACACGCAATAAAACAGAAAATTTCTAAAAATCAAAGCAAAAAGAAAAACAAAAAAAAAAAGAAAAATAGCATTAGTCACAGCAAGTGTCCTCCCCCGAACTTACTTCACACCATCCCTATGTGAGAATAAGCTTAAAGAAAGCACGACTTACACATAAAAAATGCATAAAGGAAAGCAAAAGGGTGAGAATGGTGATCGAACAACTGCGGGTTCTGACTCTCTCGTTCGCCCGAGACTCAGCAACAGCATGGTAAGTGATGGTCCAACTGCTGCTCGTCCTCCTCCTCGTTGGATGCATAAGTAGGCCCATGTCAAGCAACAGTGGGTCTTGTACTCGGTTCAGTTATGCTCCCAGAAGGCTCTCCTAAACACAGAGGTGTGGGCACCTTGACTTTCCTGAGTATGCGTCTAAGCATGGAGTGTTTCCGCTGCTCCACCTCGTATAGCCAGCGCTGATATTTCCTGTTAGTAAAGTCATCAGAGAAAGGAGGTAAGTTATACTCTGCAGAGTACTCTAGAATCACATGCTCCAAAGTAACTTCTGCAGCAGCGCCTGAGAGGATGGTCGTGAAAGCTCATGAGAAGGTGTATCCTGATCCTTGGATCTGCCTGATGTGGATTGGCGTGCTAGGCAGACTGGGCGGATCTGTGGCTCAATCGCGATAATCTTTGAGTGAGTGATGTGTGGCTCGAATAGCACATTGGAGTGGCAAGTGACCAAAGTGACTATTAGAGTTGGAAGCTTGCACCAATAGGACTGAAAATCCCGGAATAGTACCTCTACTTCATCTTCTCAATCAGATAAGTGACGTTCGTCAAGTTCCACATATCCGTGTAGTGGATCATCTCAATCACCTGCGTGCTACTGAGATCGATCATGTGAAACCTGAAGATCGTGGTAAGGAGACTACCTGCTGAAATAGGCTCAAAAATCAGAAAGAAGAGGAAGATCCGAGTGAAATAGGCTCAAAAATCATTCAAACCCGTTAAGAAATAAGAAAGTTATGAGAGATTGAAGTTTTGTGAAAATCTCCAAAAACCGCCGAAAAAAATTCTTTTCATTTCGAACTTCTTATCTTTAAAACAGGTATTTTCTGTTTTAAAATATGTTTTTAAAAAACAGAAGACTTACTTGGGTCGACTACCGATGGATCCGTGCGATGATCGATCAATGGTTTTCCTAAAATTCCTTTTTTGGATAATTGATCAATCACGTTTGTGTAGGCAATCATGAGATCGTGCACCTGATGCTAGAGTTTGATGATCTATCAATCGATCGATCGATGGACCTTCTAGAGGTCAATCATGAGGTCCTGCGCAAACTCCATGAATTTAACGATTGATCGATCGCTCTTGTGATGGTCGATCGTGAGGTCGTGCGCTTGGTCTTGCAAGCCAACGATCGATCGGTCGCTCTTGATCCGGTCGATCGTCATATCATGCGCTTGCTCCTTGGTCCGCGATGATTGATCAATCCCAACCTAGATCGATTGGTCGCTATGTCATGATCACTTTCTCACCAAAAACATAAACAAACTAAAACAAAAAATTAAGTTAAAACTAAAAGATGATGAAAACAAAAACTACCTAATAGTGGATTGCCTCCCACTCAACTCTTTTTTAGAGTCATTAGCTCGACTTTCATGCTACTTAGATGGTGGATTGATCCTTGGGAGGAATGTTCACTCCCTTTGACAGGTTTTCACCGATGATGAACTCTCTTAAGTGTTAATCCTTCCTATGGAATTCAGCACATGTAGTGTCCAGCAACACTATAGTGCCATCAGAGCAAATCTCCTTCACAGTGAAGGGTCCTTAAATTCCTAATCCAAGATTACCTGCAGAATCTTTAAAACATAGTTTCTAGACATAAACTCAGAATTTTTCAACATACTTGTTGTTAAGGATACATGTATCATCACAATCAGCAGAGTCTTCTGCAAGCTCACAACAAACAATGTACTTCTCATCTGATTCATACTCGAGTTCATGATGTGCCAAGCTTGTTGAAACTGAAACTTTAGATTCTGAACATACTCCTATTTTCTTAGAAGTTGTGATCATCCCACAAAGATCACTAGTCGAAGCTCTAATAGGATAAGAGACTACTTGGTTCACATTCTCAAGAACTACACTCTTGTTGGGGAAATCAATCTTATCTCCCACAGCGTTCATAAAAGGCTTACCCACAAGTATTGGAACTTCTCCACCCTTCTCCATCTCTACTACAGTAAAATCGGTTGGAACCTTGCAGTTTCCAAAAAGAAGAGTGAAATCAGTTAACCTTCCTCTTGGGCTCTTTGAGGTGGCATCTCCAAAAGAGATGGAGGAGTTATGCTCTTGCATCAAATCAATTCAGAACTTCTTCATTGTTTCCAATGGGATGACATTCACACTTGCTCTAAAATCGTAAAGTGCATCACTGAAAATCAGTTTCCATGAAATGCAAGGGATAGTGAATTTTCCCTAATCCTCAAGCTTAGTAAGCTGTCTTGGGAATGGAATAGGTGGTCTGTACTTCCCATCCTTGCTTGCCTCCTACTTTGCATTGCATTCCTCAGCTTCAAATTTGACTACATTGCAGGATTCTTTCGGGGTTTTCTCCATTTTTCCATGAAGAGCTCCCTGAGGTCTTCTCATCGCTTTAGCAGTTTGAGCAACTTGTGTATCAAAGTTCTTCAAGTGTACAGATACTGATTCGAAATTACTGTTAAGATCACTTTACATACTATCGACTTTGTTGTTGAGCTCTCTAGTGGTTTTTTGTTGCTCGGTTGCAAGCTCTTGGATCAACTCGCTGAAGTCTGTTGTTGTTGTATTGGTGCTTGCTATTGGTATGGCTTATATGGTTTTTTCCAGTTATTACCCCCTGGGTTTTGATTATATGGTTTCTGGTTGTTCCATCTCTGACCAGATACTTGTACAAACGGTGTTTCCCTTGAAAAGGTGATCCCTGAGGCATTACCGGATCTGGAAATACTACATCCTGAGGATTCTCCACGTTAGTGCTCTTGTAAGAAAGGTAATTCTTGTTCTCCTCTGTTCTGTTAGTTCACATAGTCAACTTCTCTCTGCTCATCTGACATCTTTAAATCATCCTAAACCTGCACTACCTCTCTACTTTCTTCCAACTGATGCACACCTCTCTGAGTCTCAAGGCTGTTAAACTTCCTCCCACGGTTATGTTGTGGACATTGATTACCAGAATTTTGCAGCTAAGTTATCGTTGAGGGTAAAGGCCTCATCCCTTGTGTTAGTCATGAAATCTCCATTACTAGCTGCATTGAGAGAATTCTTGTAGTCCCACTTGATTCCACCATAGAAGATGTTCAACAACTACTCATCCGAATACCCATGATGTGAACTGTCACGTTGATACTATTTAAACCTTTCCCAAGCTTCACTTAAATACTCACCAGAACGTTGCTGAAACGCAGTAATCTTGTTTCTCAATGCTATAGTCTTCGACTTGGTGTAAAATTGATCTAAGAAAGCAGCTCAAATCTCTTCCCACGTGGTAAGCGAACCTGAAGGTAAAGGCCTCAACCATCTAGAAGTTTTATCAGAAAACAAATGGTGGAAAAGCTTGCATTTAACGTAGTCTGCTGGAACTCCATTTGAACTTGTTGTATTGTACATGTCTTTGAAATTCTCAATGTGATCCATTGGATTCTCGCATGGAAGGCCATTAAAGATATATTGTTTCACCAATCGAATCAGTTGCGGCTTGATCTCGTAGTTGCCTATGAATAGGTGGGGGACAAATAGCAGATCTATCCTGGTAATACGTATGCGGAGTATCTATATCACCAATAGCTCGTCGCTGAGGCTTCTCTTGCAGCCTTCTGATTTGAGCTAAATACCTTTGCAGTTGCTCAACCGTGAGCTGCACATTCTCATCCTGATTCCTTTAAATGTTATCTTGAATCTCAGGATCTCTTAGAAACAGCTTATCTTCTTGATTCATTGCTTTTGCTCTTTTGTTTTCTTGCTCAATCTTTGCAAGTGTCTGATTATCAAGGTTTACTAGGTTGTCAGATTGTGGACTTCCTCTGACCAGAAATCTTAAAACAAAACATAAAAAAAAACACAAACGAAAAATATAAGTAAAGGGGCATAGACTAGAAATCGAATCTCAATAAAAAAGCAACCAATTGGTTCCCCGACAATGGCGCAAGAAACTTGATAACACAGAGTTTTAACCCTATTATCCTACTGCAAGTGCACAGAAAACGTAATAATACTTAGGGATCAAATCCACGAGGAACCAAGTATTGCACTATTGACTACTCAATTCTAATTCAAGCTATACCAAACTATGATTTAATTATGAAAGAACTAACAACTTACACAATTTGCAACAATAATAAAAACATCAGACATCGGGTATTCATCAGGAAATAAGAATCTAACCATGGAAATTATTCAAAAAATACTTAAGCACACATCTCGACTTGAATATATAAATCTAATAAACCCACTATCGTGGTGTCTATAACTCTATTTAGCAACCTATAAATCCTAAGTTTTGTTTGCTCTAAAAATGCAAATAGGCACTATCGAATGGGTTCAATTTGTCCACAGTTTGATATGTGCCTCGCCGTGTGGTCTGGCTTGATAAAGACCACAAGAAGACCTCAATGGATTAATCCTAATGGTCGTGTGATGATGGAACCGGTGGAGAAGACTTAAAGAGTCGATCCTCTACGGTTGGTGCGATGTGCGGATGAAGGCGGATGAGAACCACAAAGGAGGGTGGTGATTCCTTTGATAATCTCGGTCTGATCAAGGCTTGGACTCCTCACAAGGCTTGATCTCGATGAAAATTCTCGACTCCTCAAAGAGAATTAGACGGCAAAGAATTTTGAAAGAAAAGTTTAGCTTTATTAATCTTGTGTAAAAATTACAAACCGCAAAGGAGCTTTATATAGGTAGCTCATCGGTTGTGCATTCAATGGAATAATTGAGCTGATTAAGTTCTTACATTAAAAATCGAATCAAATCACTATAATCTAGGCTTGAGTGATGCAACACTCTTAAATAAAAGATATGCAAATTAAAACACACAATAAAAACAAATCAAATGATTTAATCCCCAATCATTGATTCTTAAATCCCTAGAAACCCTAAACTTGATTATGAAACTACTCAGACATAATCAAAATAGAAACAAAAAACATGATGAAAGGAAACATGAAATTGCAATTGAAATAACAAAGAAGGTTTAGAAATCTTCTCAAAACTATGGAGGATATCTTATCCCTGCTTAAAGAAAACTATCGCGACGTAATAGAAAAACATCCCCCTCTGCTAAATAATTAAAAACAGCCTTTTATTGGTCCTAAAACTTGCAGGGGTAAAATAGAAAAATTTATGTTTTGTTACCTGTAGCTTCAAAAATCGATCAATCAAGGGGCTGATTGATCGATAAGTGATGATTGATCAATCTCCAAGAGGACTTGGTCGATCTCTAGGTCGGACGCATTATTCTTTGTATAGCTTGATCAGTCAATTCTTGGGTAGAAGGTCGATCCGTCGGTCGGGCGCATTATCCTTCGAAGAGCTTGTTCCGTCGACCCTTTGGTAGAAGATCAATCCGTAGGTCATGTGCAGCTCTCATGAGGAAAGTGATCGATTGATCAAGGTGTTGAGAGCTGCACATAACCTGCAGATCGACCTTCTATCCAAGGATCGACTGATCAAGCTGTTCGAAGGATAATGCGTCCGACCTGGAGATCAATCAAGTACACTTGGAGATCGACTATTCATCATTAATCAATCGATCCGCCCCTTGATGGATTGATCCTCAAAGCTGCAAGGAATAAACGTAAAGTTTTCCTATTTTGCACCTGCGAGTTTTAAGACCTATAAAAGCTCGTTCTGCATTCTTAGAAAACACAGTTCTATTTTTTGGCTGAGATAGTTTTCTGTAAGCAGGGAGAAGATTTCTTCTATAGTTTTGAAAAGATTTTTGAACCCAGTTTATTATTTTAATTGCAATTTCATGTTTCCTTTCATCATGTTATTGTTTCTACTTTGAGCATGTGTGAGTAGTATCATAATCATGTTTAGGGTTTCTAGGTATTTAGCAATCGATGATTGAGGATTAAATAGGGTTCGATTATTAAGGTTCTCCATCTATATTTGTGTGTAATGCTTAGATTAGCTTGATCACCTAGTCTATGATTTTAGGTTGTTTACTTTCCAAAAGCCCGTTAAACGCCTAAACTAGTGTACATGAGCAATTACTTTAACCAACGATAGTTGATTGTTAGGAGTTATTATGGACAAATTGAACCTATTCGATAGTGCCTATTTGCATCATTAGAGCCAACTACAGTTACGATTTCTAGGTTGATGAATAGAGTAATAGACACCACGACAATGGGTTTATTAAATTTTTATGTTCAAGTCGAGAATTATGCTTAAGTATTCCCTGAATAGTTTCTCTGCTTACATTCTTAATTTTTGGTGAATATCCGAGACTTGATGCTTTTTATTATTATTGCAAATCATTTTAGTTGTTAGTTCATTCATATTTAATCACAGTTTGGTATAACTTGAATTAGAATTGAGTAGTCAATAATGCAATATTTGGCTCTTCGTGGATTCGATCCCTAAGTATTACTACATTTGTTCTGCACTTGTAGTTGGATAACAGGGTTAAAACTCTATATATCAATTGTCACACAGCTCTGTAACATGTTGCTTCCACTCACTATCTTTTCTTCAATTTTCATCTATTTGATAGTCCTGATGTTTGTTTGTTTAACCTCGAATATAATACAAGAAAATTTGATCATTTCTCGAATGTTGATTTTCTTTACTCGTGTAACTCTATCATCTAGAGGACCGATTATGTCCAATTCAGAATGATTCCTAGGCACTTGAACTCCCTCACATTTTGGAGACTCCAAAGCTAGTTGTTCTTATCATGTCTAAATGTCTCATATTTCTTCAAGCTTCTCTTAACCTGCATTGGTGTATGTTTTTCATTTGTGTCATACATTACTAGCACAACAACCAATCTCTTTCTTTCATCAAAGACCACATTGATCGATAACATAACAATCTTAGTTCTCTTCGTATACACTCGAAAAACCATATTGTTATATGCATATCCTAAGAAGATCCCTTCATCATTTCGTGCATCAAACTTACCCTAGTGGTCCTTCTTGTTCAAGATGTAGCACACACATCTAAACACATGGAAATAACTCAAGTTGGGTGTTTACCCTTTCCAAATCTCATA
Organism: Lepidium aucheri; assembly: GCA_900406435.1. NCBI lineage: Eukaryota > Viridiplantae > Streptophyta > Magnoliopsida > Brassicales > Brassicaceae > Lepidium > Lepidium aucheri. The sequence goes on along the minus strand of OVBA01003138.1, from coordinate 3,191 downwards.
TAGAATCATCTTATTACCTGGTGTTACATACACCATGTTTATGACATGGTATGTTGTGTTTACTATTTCTGTTCATAATCGAGTTGGGATGTTGTTTCCATGCAACATTGCTCGAGCTATTCTTGTACTACTTTGGTATTACGTTCAACAACATTATTTTGTTGTGGTGTTCTTGGTGCTAAGTACTGATGTCGAATTCCCTGAGACTGACAGATTTTTTCAAACACATCACTTTAAAATTCTCCTCCATGATTATTCCTGATTTTCACAATCCTCCCTTTCTCAAATCGCATGTCTAAAACAAAAGTCTTGAAGTTCTCTACTACTCCAGACTTGTCCCTCAAAAATCAAACACATGTAAACCTAGAGAAATCATCAACCAACACAAGGATTTACTTTTTTCCATTGACACTTTCTTCTTGTACAAGACCCATGACGTCCATGTGTACTAACTCAAGTATTTTTGTGAAGGAAACTTGAGCCACCCTTTTTGTGTTGAACTCTTCTTTTTTTCCCTTTGTTGCATTCTTCACAAACAAGCATCTCTCTATCCTTCAAGTTTGAAGTTTCTCTCACAGCCTTTGCACCAACCAGCTTCTTTAGATGATGCACATCCATGTGTCACATCCCCTTGTGCCATAATTCTAGCTCTACTCAATTGCAGATCTCAACACTTGTAGCAACCAGTGTCAGCCTTATCACCAGTCATAACTATATTGCCTTTCAAGTCTACTGTTTGACAATCTGATTTGGTAAAGGTCACTTTCAGCCCATTGTCGCATAGTTGGCTTATACTGATTAAGTTTGCTGTCAAAACATCAACGTAAGACACATCAGCGAGAGCTGGAAGTTCTAGACTATTTGTGTCGCCCTTGCCCTTTACTCTTCTTTTGCTTTCATCTTTAAATGTAACATTTGCTTTTCCTGTCTTTGTGACGTTGGTCAGAACTAATTTACATCTCGTCATGTGTCTGAAGCACACTTTAAAAGTACCATGACTCATCCTCAACTATTATATTCGTCTGAAGTACACCAGTCTGACTTGTTGATAAACGATTTGTACTTCTAATCACTGTGTAGCTTGATTATTCTAGCAACTTATCATGTCTCAGATGTTTTATCTCCTGAGTAAGATCACCATAAAGATCCTCCTTGGAAACCCAAACATGTGAAAATTTTGTTCAAGATAACATATGTTCACTGCCAGAGTACACAACTTCGTTCCACGACCTTTTAACATTAGATCCTACTATTACTGTGCTTGTTGATGTAACTACACCGAGTCTTTATAGTCAACATCACAATCTTCATCTCAGTCTGAGTCACACTAGAGTGGAACCTTCTATGTCCTACCGCTTAGGCAGACGAAGTCCAATAACTCATCCTCCTATTCTGTCTTCTTCAAGAATTATTGTTTTGTACCACTTTCAAATTCAACACTTTCCATTTCTTCAAACTTAATCTCGATTTCTACCTCATGATCTTCAAGCTGTTTAGGATATGAGCCTCCCATTGGTTGAGCGATTCTAATACTAATTGAAAATACCAGAATGGAGATACATTGTAACATAGAGACTAAGACAAAAATGGAACTCATGTAGAGCAAGAAAATGACATAAATATGGATTGTTGTAGAATAACGGATACGCAGACAGAGACACACGGAGATACTTAAGTTTTTGTATTAAGAATCATATTAACAATGTACAGTCTTGTTTATTCAGATTTACACACAACCACAACTTGGTTTGTCACTAACCAATTCCTAACTACCCAAAGCTCACACAACACTACCACTATTAGAAAACAACTAAATTTTGACCATGATTATAATCATAAATTAGTAAAAAAAATAGTTATTTTGATTAATTTTTGACTAACAGAATTTTCCAATTAACGATTTTTAACCTTTCAATTTTGATCAAAATTGATGAAAACAAGTACTTTTTGACCAAGTTTTGATTGTAATCATGGTCAAAGTTTAGTTGTTTTATATTAATGTATATATTAATCATCAAAAATGGTCACAATATTTTATATTTTTATTATTTAATGGCCAAATATTTAATTTGTTAAGAATTGATAGATTTTTGGTCATAACTATATTGACTAATATTTTGGTCAAAAAATTTTGGTGACAATATAACATGTTTTATTGTAGTGTACAACCATGTAATTGTTGCAACTTTCTCTGATTCACTAGCTCACACAACACTAAAGACTTGTAACTGTTGTAACTGAAGGAAAACGAACTAGATTGCAACACCAAGCAATTAACTAGAACAAATCAAACAGGATCTCATGCAAATTCTGAATTACAATTAGATCTTATAGTTTAGAGTATACCTTGTTGTTTTGCAGCAGAATTAATTGAAAGAATCGAGATTCTATTAGCACTCCAAACATAGTGCCTCTATCGGTATCCACACACACACAAGCTGGATCAGGAACAGGATGCTAGTGCCATTTGATATCAAATCTCTTTCTCTTAGGGTTGCTGTGTCGTGTGTCTTTCTATTTCCAGAGGAAAACTAACGTTTTCTTTAGGTATTTATAATGACACACATAACCTAATCCCATTAGGTTTAGCAAGATGGGCTTAAGCCCAATATAAACATAGTAGAATAAATCTTACTTAGTATGGTTAATATGCTAAAGCCCAACACATAATAAAAGATAAAAATTATACTTTTATGTGTGTTATGTAAACATATATCTAATATATGTATCCCTAAATATAAATATACTTTGATCCAATTTGCTTAGGTGTGTGACCCTATATGATCATATAATATTAGTAATAGATTCTTAATCTATAGATTATAATTGGTTTCTAGCAAAACATTATAACCACCTAATATAATACGATATCGAATACTCGATTATACGACTTCGTAAAAAGAACGTACGGATGATTTCAGAACATTCCCAACAATCTCCCACTTGTACTGGAATCATCTATTCCCATAATCCCTTTGCTTCTATATCTTGATCTCAGCATAAGGCAAGAAACTGTGTCATCCTTATTAGGCTAGATCATTTTATCGAACTCTGATTTATACTGATCAAACAAATGATTGACATTCACCTCGTTGAGCACGGCCATGCATTTCTCAGTATTAAATCTCCAACTATGTTTCCTTACAAAATTCATGGCACACCCAATCAATACCTTTATAATCACCATTTAC